>JAFEMH010001562.1:0-292500 GCA_022495995.1 Adenophora triphylla var. japonica
AATGTGCATCACATGCATATAATCATCTCTATGATTATCCATTACCAACTTATACTAGTTATTCACAATAACTAGGGACACTGGTTATTATAATAAACATGAAAACATATAATAAACCAAATAAACATTCTCTATAATAAATGATAAAGACGATTACATAGCGGTATTAAGTTATAAGTCAAACATAACTAAACGCCTAGGTGTAAGTACCCAAATCTGGCTCATGCCTTCCGGTTAATTTTCCCGGCAATTCCGGTAATTTTTCCGGTAATTCCCCGGATTTTCCTAAATTTCCGGAACAAATCCGGAGCTGTTTCAAGCCTTTTAAGGGCTGAAGGGAATGCTTGGTGATTAAGAAACATGTTTTTCTTAATCCCAAAACCCTTCTAGAAGGCTGCCACCTTGCACGTTTCTAGAAGAATCCAGATCTGGCTACTTATGTCGTGCGACATAATAGGCCATGAAACATTCTAGAAACCTGCCACCTTGCATGTTTCTAGAAGGAAAGCAGTTATGGCTTGTTATGTCGTGCGACATAACAAGCCCATGCAGGCAGCCTATAAATAGAGGCCTTCACCTCTCATTTTACACACCTCTTCCACCCCTCAGTCCCCCTCTATAGGGAATACGCCCAGAAGCCTCCTCCCTCTTCATATACCCCCAAAATATCCACTAATCCTCCCAAATCAATCACACACACACTTCCCACACACACACACTTCCTATACACATCAAGAACCCAAGGTTCTCACGGATTCAAGGCTGGACATCAACTCCGGAGGAGGACGCTAGAAGGCTCCTATATCTAACTTGATATAGGAGTTGTGGATCTTCAAGGGTAACGAATTTCTACCCTTTTCCACTCTCTATTTTCATTCAAATGTGAAATATCTATGCTAAATGCATTTATAAAGTAGTATTCTGATTAAAGTTGCATACTTTATGTTATATTACCAGTATCCACATTTTATTTCATTACATTTCATATAAAAGCTCCGGTTTGACTTGATTTTGCATGAACACTCAAGATGAGTGTGGATCCCTCATATCCACACCTCTCAAGTGTTCATTATTGATAAACATGCTCTCTGAGATCTATTGGTGAAGTAACTTGGCTATTTTAAGGCCTTGTTACCTCTGTAGCTCTCAGTTGCTGAAGTTCTGCAAAGTGGCTAGTTATGTCACGCGACATAGGCAGCCTATGTCACGAGACATACTAAGCCAGTTTGCAGAGACTTCACAGTTTCACGCTGTAATCTGATGTTAACCCTCATTAAGCTATAACCTGATGTCTATCTGCAATTTAGATAGTATCTATGTACATAATATGTCATCTTTTCATTAAAATATCATTCTCATACATAAAGGTGCATCCTTTGCACCTAAATCCCATTTTTCATGCATTAAAATAATTCTTTTTTCCATTTAAAATCCCTCTTCACATTAAAGATGCACTCTTTGCATTCAAAACTCATTTTCATACTCAAAATGCATACTTTGCATTAAAAAATCATTCTTTGCCATTTTCATGCATCATTTGTGCATTAAATGCTATTTTCCAACATAAAAATGCATTCTTTGCATAAAAATCTTTTCTTTGCACAAAAAGCATCCCTTGCAACCAAAAGACATGCTTTACACTCTAAAATGCCATCTTTTCACTAAAGTATCATTTTTACATGCATTTCCATTCCCCCATTAACAACCTAGGAATGGACCGGTGTAAAGTTCTTATCTTTACATTGTTCCTTCCATTAAAGGTTTCATGATTTCTTTAGAAAGGGACAACCTTGAACCCTATATCTCCAATTATCGCTTAAGAAAGAGTATGAAGCATCTATACGAGCTCAACCGTCTTAAAGCGTAGGATTGATGGGCTAAGGACCTTCCTTTTCTAAAGAACCTCATCTTTGACCAAAAAGAGAGACATTCTCTCGATCACGCAAGTCCCGAGGGTCCCGAGGTTAAAATGCGATGATCACAAGTCATAAGATGAGGACGGGATCATAATCCCGAATACATAAAATCCAAGGAATCCCGAGCGACAACCAACAAATGGTTTGAACGTCCGGAAGACAACTTGGGACATTTCTCCCTTTATTTTCAAACACATGCACACAAGAAAGCACGCAAGCAAGCACAATTACTGAAATCTTGGGAGACTTGCTCCGGCAAGGCACCTTGGGTGAACGCCAAACGTTCTTCCCAAGGGGTAACTTAACCTCCGAACCCATAAAACCTTTTTTCAAAGTTTTGAGGTAATCAAAATGGCGTGGCGACTCCGTTTTTCAAATTAAACTCGGATGTCTTCAAACTCGCGTGAATCCAAAACAAAATTTGGGCACCACATTCACAGCTTGGCGACTACTGGGACATCCCAAAGGAGAAAAGCTTTTATTTTCAAAACAAAAATCGATACTCGGTATATAGGTGGAAACCACTTACCCTTCCCCGTACACTCCCCGACGTGGGAGTTGGGATAACCGGTGGTTTAACAATCCACGTACCGATCCCTTTTCGAAAAACAATTTTGAAAAAAAAATCAAAGAAAGCTTTTCCCTTTGAGCGGGTTAGACTCCCATCGCCGATTTCATTAATCATGCTTGCTTTCTTTACCATGCATTGCATCATTTGCATCTTGGGATCTGTGCATACTTTGAAACGGGAAACAACCCGAAAATAGCAAAAGGAGTGGAACCTGGAAAATTGATCCGTGCGCCGTACGGCTCAATCCTCCTGGATTCTCGACCGGCGACCTCAGGCAATTCCACCAGAAAATCATGGTTAATCCGCAGCCCTAGCAGCTTGGGGCTACTCAGCTCCATGACCGATCGGGGCTCCTTAAAATTTACGTGCTTATGTGTTGCATTTTCCCCGTCCCGAAAATCATTCCTTTAAAACACATTATGAAAATCTCTCGTTTTAACTCAAAAGGAACATTTTTAGGAGACCGCACACTACGCGCACTCTGATATATCCCGTACACTTTGCACGCACGTCCTTCAAACCCGAGGGTGGTTCCACTGCAGCCACGGACAGCCTTACGATGCTCCCGGCGCGCACGGAATCATCCCAACCTCCCCATGGCAGCCAAGGTCGACCAATGCACACCCGTGTCACACGTTTCAAAACCGTGACTTTTGGTTGGTTTTTGGTCTAGTCCGTGTCATATAGCCCAGCTTGCATACCCTCGTAAAGGTCAAACCTTAGTTCATAACGGAAGAAGAACTCGCCAAAATTCCGACAAGGAAAAATTGGCGAGATCTCGACTCCGACATTAACTATTGACCTTGACCCGCACGGAATGCGTAAGAGTCAAGACCGAGTCTTTGCCAACAAATCAAAAGATCTTTCGCTCAAGCGAAGCTCGCTAAAATTCCGACAAGGAAAAATTGGCAAGATCTTGACCCGGCATTGACTTCGATTCTAACTCACGCCCGCGTATGCAACGAAGTTCAATGTGACACTGTGTCATCCGGCTTTTGCCGCCCGACCCATGCCTATTATATTCTCGGACATTACCGAAAGTCAAAACGTCATTCGCTCAAGCGAAATTTTGCCAAAACTCTGTCAAGGCAGAAAGACGAGACTTTCCCGGTATTGCCTTGACTATAATCCGCATCGCTCGTGCGTTGAAAGTTCCTATGACCCGCTAGACCCGTTAGGAGCGTTCTTTACTCTTGATCGGTGGGATCCGCGTGCCCTATAGGACCCTCGCCCGGGCCGTCCACCCCGGGAGGTCGAAATACATGTGGAATACGAGGGGCTTATAGACGTAGTGACGGAACCCACTGATCCAGGATCTAGAGTAGTTGCGAAAAAGAAGGGCAAACCCCCTTTTCCAACCAAATAGAAATAAATAAAAGACATTGTTTTAAGTAAATTTGAACAATTAATGTAATCATAATTGCATTTTCCTATCTCTGATATCCCTAATCGAGGCCTCCTCGGTCCGGTTTCCGATTTTCTATCTCGACCTTTCACGGTCAAATCTCTAATCGAGACCTCCTCGGTCCGATCCCCGATTTTCTATTCCGACCTTTCATGGTCAAATCCCTAATCGAGATCTCCTCGGTCCGATTTCTGATTTTCTATTCCGACCTTTCATGGTCAAATCCCTAATCGAGATCTCCTCGGTCCGATTTCTGATTTTCTATTCCGACCTTTCATGGTCAAACCCTAATCGAGACCTCCTCGGTCCGATTTCCGATTTTCTATTCCGGCCTTTCATGGTCATATTCCTAATCGAGACCTCCTCGGTCCGATTTTCGATTTCCCATCTCGACCTTTCATGGTCAAATCCTTAATCGAGACCTCCTCGGTCCGATCTCCAAATTTCAATCTTGACCTTTCAAGGTCTCATCTTTTCCGATCAATTAGGATTAGGAGAAAATGTGTTTTGAGTAAAAACTTAAGCGATAAGTGCATGTTACTTGAGCCTTTAGCCTAAACACTTACCTCCAAGTCTAAATCTTACCTACCTTACCTATCCCCGAGCCTAAACCTTGCCTGTCCCTTTCCCGCAGCCGAGAAAGAAGTGGGCTAGAATACCGGGTCAGCCGGCTTTTCGTAAAACCTTAGGTTCGCATACAGCTTCATCGCCCGTAGAGTCGAATGGCAGATTTGGATGTAAAAACAGTGAGGGTGCAGAAATCGATGGTTAGGAAGGAAGAGTTAGTCCCGGCTTTGGAAAGCGCCCATAAGGTTCATCAGAACAGCAAGCCATGCTCATTGACGCACTCCGTCGCCATGGAGTTCAGGTCACAGCTGAGTCGAACGGTTCTCTCGGTGGTAGTCGAAGATGAGACTTTGGAAACAAGTGATTTCACCTTCATCCTATGACCAAGACCCCCGCCTATAACCAATACCTTCCTCCATCCACATACGATCCCTTGCCAAGGACCACTCCTCCTCGGCCCTTTCCAACATCCCACTCATCCGGCTCCATCGCCCTCGCTCCTCGTAACGGATTGGGCTTCACCTCACTGTCTCTCGGTTTTCAAGCAATACCGCCAGTTATGCTCCGGCTTCGCATAATCAATTTGAGTTATGTGGCTATGTTCTCAAGCCCCTACACCCACCTCGAGTGCGATCATGAGTTGCCAAAGGATGATTCAAGTCTCTCACTGTCACCTACCGGGCTTAATGAATTCAGCCGTCGCTTGCTACCGTGTTTCCTCCGCCGATAAAAGTCCTCGTTGCGATTTCCAATAACTCGAGAGTCCCCGTTGACCCCCATGTGGCAATATTGATGGAACAAGTGAAACAAATGCAAGAGAAGTTTGACTTCATGATGAGTATCAATACTCCTTGACCCAAGACGTCGAACCAAGCAAGGAAATGACTCCACCAAGCATGACCCAATGCCACCAAAGACCAAACAAAGAACCGTACCCATGTCAAGACCAGCTCACAAAGGAAAGAGTGTCGTAGCCTCCTTCACCAAATCCAACAATGGAACCAACTGACAATGGAACTCCGAGTCTTGAGAACAACAATGTCTCCCGAAAACTCCGCAATACGGATATGCCTTTAAGCAAGATTCTCGAAGAACCGATAAAAGAAAAGCCGATAAAGCCACCGGAGAATTGGAAGCCCAGAACCCCAAGATTCGGTTGGATGAGTCCAAGCACTGTCTTTTCCATCAATACCCCGGGCACAACACCGATGATTGCACCTATTTCGAGGCATGAGATCCGTAAGTTGATAGAAAATGGGAAGCTCGAGAACCTCCATGGGCCAAAAACAAAGCTATGGTAAGAGGTCGATTCAGAGGTACAAGGTCGAAACGCGCCCGATGATTTCGGGATGCCCATGAGCAAAGTTTTCGATGATTTGGTGAAACGAGGCCTTCTCACACCTCTCGAGAATTATAAGCCAAGAAACCCCAAGAGAGTTGACAGGACCAAGTTCTCGCGAGTACCACAAGCATTTTGGGCATGTGATGCATAAGTGTGTGGATCTCGAAGAAAGAAATTCAAAGGGGCCGATCTACGAAGGAAAGCTCAAGTTACCTCGGGCACCCAACCCGCGAAGAGTAGCTAGACTAGGGTCTACCTATCCTTAAGTATAAAAAAAAAAAGAAAAAGAAAATAGTCTCTCGCCAACCTTCGTAGGTTCTAGTATTTTTTCCTTTCAATCAAGTCCTCCACGGACATTGTATTTAATCTTCAATTTTCTATAAAAGAGTCTTCTTCTTTTCTTGCTAGACTTAAGACATTATTTGCACACCTACATTACATTTAATGAAATGGTTTTATTTTATATGATCACTTGCATTGCTCAACAAATAATCTCTCGAAATAATTAACATTCTGATTAATCGGTGTGAGAAAGTCAACTAATGCCATCAAGCCATACACTTTCCTCACCCCGCAAAAGGCCTTCATCAAAGCCATACACTTTCCCAAACCATGTTCTCCCCATCACCTTGACCAAGTCAACGACGGCGGCATCATCAAGGGACAAGAAAAGGCCACTCACCTTCAAAAGATTGACCCCGTGTCGGCAACAACCTAGAGCTTGGCTTAGACCTCAAGGGTATCAAGAATGTTCAAGCAGGGCTCGCCTTGGTCCTCATGTGCTTTAGAAAATAAAAAATGTAGTGCAAAAAGAGTAATACCCACTAGGCCGAATATCCCAAAAAAGGGCAAGCCTAGGCAAAAACAAATGGTTGCACATATATAAAAAAAGAGAATTGGAAAAATCTTAGTGCAAAAAGAGTAATACCCACTAGACCGAAAATCCCAAAAGGCGCCTAGGCAAAAACAGGTTGCACATAAAAATAAAAGAAAATGAGGCCAAGGACCCAAAGACCGCCAATCAAAAGCTTGACGGAAAGGCAAGACCAAAGCTCGTAAAATAAAAGTTGTCGATAACAATGGGACGGTCGAAGCAAAGACAAGCATTTAGGCACGTGCAAATCCTTTCTCCCCCAATGAAAGAGGAAGCAATCGTAAGCGCTCGTCCAAGAATGACTTGGTCAAGGAATCATCCCGAGGCCCACGCCTCATCATCTCATCCTAGCCTTTTCACTAAAGGAACCACAAATCCCATTTCCCAAAGTTAATACAACCGGCCAAGGCCGAACTACGGCGACCCGAGCTCCTCACAATGAGGGGAACGTAGGCAACCAAAGAATGGTCCTGGCCATAAGCATATTCAAATTCCGTAAAATTCGGTCTCATCAATGACCTCTCTCCCATAGACACAGCCAAAACCCGTAAAACCCGGTCTCATCAATGACCTCCCTATACACATACCTTTCTTTCACACCAGCCAATCTTGATCCGCGACATTGGTTGACTTTCTCCTCATGACTAATAAGAATGTTTTTTCATATCGAGATTAGTGGTTGAATAACCCGAACATCAATAAAGGGTTTTAAGCAATCTTGTGATCATTGTAAATAAAACAAGTTTTCGATGTCTTGACAAGTCTTCTTTCTACATCTTAGGAAAAATAGTGCTAAACACTCGATTTTCTCGTCGCCAGGGGCTTCCATACACTTTTACCAACCCTTTCTACGCTTATACTCTCTCAAAAGAGTCAAACCCAAAGCGAGTTTTGTGCCTACATCGAATAAGGCCATCAAAATAACACAAAATCGGGATCTATTCCCACTTTTCGAAAAATATGCCCCCGCATGTATAAATTTCTAAAATCTCTTCGTCCACATCTTCTTAAGGTTGACTCGATTGACTAAATAAAAAAAAAAAAAAAGAAAAAAAGGATAGGTTTTCCTCTTCGCTACAATTCGCATTAGTGGCCGCTCGAAACTCTCCAAGGTTGGGACTTTGTCAAAAGCGTTCCTTTAAACCGGGGCTTCTTTAGCCATTTTTGGGGTTCGCATCAGTTCTTCACTAGGTCCCTAGATAAATTCGATTTTGGTCGATCAACCTCAGATCACTTTCGCATGTATCAATCATATTGGGATTTTTGCTAGGTCACGGACCGGGGCTTCACCAAGTCACTTCGCCTACTCGCTTGTCCATTCAACCGTGGTTTTGCCAAATGAAAGGATCTTTCCTTACTTCAACAAGATATGGGGCTTTGCAGAAAGTATTTCCTTAGACCGGCTTCGATAAGTTGCATCCATCCCTAGAAGAGAGGATTGGTCACTTCAACATCTCGCGTTATAAAAGCCTCACAAGACGCCTTCAAATGCTAGAGTGTGAGAAAAGAACATTCACCGAGACCCGAGGTTTAAACCTGGGCCTCAAATTTCAAGAGGGAATGCTAGTCCACGTAGACAACATCTCAAGAATAACAACAGCTTCACCCGCACCCAAGGGATACAACCCCACCCGTTTGAAACCCGTCTTAAACAATTCCCAAATACATTCCATATGTACATCCGCATCTGGGCCCCTACCATGTTTCCAAGAGAAAAATCATCCCTAGGCTCAAGTAACGTGCCAATTGCTAATGATAACGTTTTCTCCCAAAAGCGCCTTCGTTACTTCCGTTATAACGAGATAACGCCAGCGACAGCTTCCTAATTGTCAAAACGCCGAAAATCCTAGACATCGTTCCTAATCGTCTAGGTAAAGCTTGAACTACGATCAAGGCTTGATTCCTCCGGATACGTAGGTAGCCTTTCATAAAGGTTCAGCCATCCGACCACATTGGTCACCTTTTCCCTTCTCCATTCTCCAATGGTGCGTAAGCTTTTCATAAAAGTCCAATTTTATGACCATATTGGTCACCCCTTTGATTTGGAACATTCCTATGAAGGATTGGTTGTTTGACCTCCTAGGTCACCCCGTTTCCATCCTTATAGGAAGGGACGAAATATCTCTTTGCCATTGTCCCAAGGAGGCCGTAGGTGATCTCTTTGATCCCCCAATTCCAACCTCGTGATCGCAATTCCATTCCGGGGCCTAAAGGCAATGAAAAGCACAGAGCTTATTAAGTCGCGCGACATAACAAGCCATGTCGTGCGACATAACAAGCCACATCGTACATCGACATCGCAACTTCCTCGTTTTTCCCTGTGGCAATCCCCGACTTGTCAATAGCCGCAAATACCATTCATCCACTTCTCAAATGCATAGGGAGGGTTCATTTACCCCACGTACACCCATCGCATTCATATTCAAGCCAAAAATCCATTCAAATCATTCATATTCAAGCCAAATACCATACCATTGTCATTTCATAAGTGCGTGCAACAAAAGGCTAACAATGTACGTACAAAATGAAATAGGCCAAGTCCAAAAGATGTGCATAACAAAAAATAAATGACATGTTTTCCCTAAAAGGGTACAATAACCAAAAAGCTACAAATGTCTAGGGAAAAAGGGGCTACTCTGAATCATCTCCATCACCCTCTTCATCATCCTCTCCCTCATCTCCATCCTCGCTGCCATCCTCGCCTCCTCTCGGCTCATCATCGTGATCATCCGAAGGTGCCTCGTAGGCTATGGTCCCCGTGCGATAGTAGTCGCCAAGCTCCGTGATGACGACAGAGTCAAGCTCGTAGTCCGTAGCCGTCTCAGCCTCCCCCATCCTCATCATCATCATCATCGTCAATCTCAATGGGTCTCAGAAGAGGCACATTTGCGCTTCTTTGTCCGAGGCGTCGGTCCTCTAGTGCTCCCGCCGGTGCCCACGTCATCGTAGCGGCTCTTCTTCCTTCTCTGGCCGCTGTGTGGAGAGATATCAATCGAACCCCGTGACCGGCACCGATTCTTCCAAAACTCATGCCTTTCTCGGAGCTTGCCAATCATGCCCACGCAGCCGCCGGTATATGCCCCCGGTCAAGTGCCTCGTAAGCTCGAGCCGACACTGCTATGCGCATATAATAAGTGTCGAATACGCTTCTTGATAACAAAAAAAAAGAGATGCAATCAATCCAAAAGACGTAAGAAACAAGATTTACAGATCTAGAACCTCGCGGAGCACCCGATGAGGATGAGTCGTGACATATCAATGTGAGCTCGCCTCATGCGACCGCCACCCCGATAATCAATGAAAGTCGGGGCAAAGGAGGTCTAGCCACGTAGCGCCGAAGGCCCCGCGCTATGAGCGCCATAACCAACCCCGGTCTCGGGGATCGAAGATGTCTAGCCACGTACAAAGTATAGTCCTCCCGTGTGTAGAGATGTGCCGCCATGCCTACAATCGTAGCATCTACATTCGCCAACCGGGCGAGGCAGCCACATCCTAGCCGGGAGGATCATCGTGGATCCGAGCGTGCCTATTCGGCCCATGCCGTCTATACACCCTCTCTCCTAGATACAAGGCGTCTCCTGACAAGCCCACTAGCAGCCTTGCGACACTGCAAGTGCGCAGCATGATCCAAATCCAGTCATCGTAACGGCCACCCAGGGGAACAAGCTCAGCCTCTCGTGGAATCCTCTCGTGCATGCCGGGCCGTATCATGATACGAGGCCGTGATCCCGCACTCGAACCCTCCGGTGTCCGGGTCTGCTTTCGGCATTCTTTGTCCACCGACGAAGAGCAGAAAAGTGGTGGCAGGAAACTCATCCTCGTATCCGCCACTCATAATGTACCTAAAGTACTCAAGGCCCAAGCCCGAAAAGGAGAAGAAGAAGTCAAAACAGGGAAAACAAGGGATATAATGAAATGCGCAAAAGAAAAGAGATCAAGGTGAGAGAATACCTCGAAAGCCGATGAAAGCAGTGAAGTACTTCGCCTTCCCTGGCCGACGTCATCTAGGGCCAAATACATCTCGCCTAAGCTCCGCTCCCCAGACGATTCCCGACAAAGATCCCAGTGCTCTCAAAAGCTCCAATAGTGAAACCAAGGCAGATGCGCTGTTAATGAACAAAGATGTCGGAAAAGCCCACCCATACAAAAGCTCTAGCCAATCTCTCGGCTCTCACCGGCTCTCAACGGATCATCTACCACAAGCAGAAGTCCCCGCTTCCGCCCCTCAATCGTGCCATGTAGCACCCCCTAACTTCATATCCATTCCCTTCTTGATCCGGGGAACGAAACCAAGTAAGCCCATAAAATCATCATCAGCAATAGGCCGGGCTCAACTCCCCGTACAGCTCCTCTATGTAGAGCGGCTCATCCGTAAAGGGCGCCCCGCGATGACCGCAAAGTCCAATGGAGTGACCGCTGCCTCACCCCAAGAGAAGTGAAATGAGTGAGTGGTCTCCCACCGTAACTCTCTCGAATGCCCTCACTGCATCCACACTCCTTCCAGTGCCCCCGATGGCCTTCGCCATCTCAAAATTGCCCTAGCCCAAATAGCCAGAATCATGCCCTTAGGCGAGTCCACCTCGCTCCTCGCTACCCTAAGCAAGCTATCCCATAGCCTCGCCAATCACCTCGTGGGAGCCACGGGTGCGCAATCCCCGCAAGAAAACATGGCACAAGTATTAATATTTCGTGCTATTTCGAAAATCATCTCAAGCAAAAATGGGTCAAAACAGATCAATGAATGGCATGCATTACACCTCCTGCATCAATCTATGATTTCATGCCGCTCATGATTTAATTCATAAGCCCAAATCAAGGCATTCGGCTCAAATCAATTTCGCCCAAATTGAAAGAAATTTTCAAGAAACCCTAGGTTTCTTACCTCTTCCTTCTTCCGAACATCCGAAGTATGCTCATCGAGCCGTGGGTAGAAATCTCCTCTTGGTGCTTCCGGAAGAAACGGCCGTTGATTCCTTTGTACCCCTTTCTTCGAGTAGCTAAGTTGGCATGTTGAGAAGCCCTCTTGGTCGGATAGAGCCTAGGAGGCATTCTTCAATTGAATCGGACCGAGAAGTGTTGGATTTCTCTCGATTTCCTTCGAATCTCCCTCTCCGATGTTCGCTCTCTCTTCTCACTGTCGCTCCCTCTCAATTTCAAGTCCAATTGAATTTCAAATGGCGACCGTGCGTGTTTTTAATGATTCTCGTCCGCAGTGGCCTCGTTATGTCGTGCGACATACTAAGCCCCCGTGGCCGATTTTTACAATTTTGCCCCCGAAGGCTCCATTTTACAATTTTGTCCCCCGTAGGCCTCTTTACCCTTTTATTGCCCCCGGCATTTCCAATCATTTTCAATTAAATTTTCCCTCCAAAGGCCCCCGAGGCTTATTTTACAAATTTACCCCTCGTGGCATTTTATTTGCCTTTGGCATTTTTAATTCACTTCTTTTACCAAAAAAAATTATCGTGATACGTCCTACTTTCTTTACAAAAATCATCGAGTCCTTCTTACTTCTTTAGTCTCGTTATTTCCGTCATAAAGAAATAATGTCATCTAGCTTTAGCTACCCATATCTCTCGATTCGAAAGAGATTGAGACGTATGCCCAAGTTTTTCAAACTTTAGCTACCCATATCTCTCGATTCAAAAGAGATTGAGACGTATGCTCATCTAGCTTTAGTTACCCATATCTCTGATTCGAAAGAGATTGAGACGTATACTCATGTTTTTCTATCTTAAGGTACCCATATCTCTGATTCGAAAGAGATTGAGAAGTATACTCAAGTTTTTCAAACTTAAGATACCCATATCTCTAATTCGAAAGAGATTGAGAAGTACACTCAAGTTTTTCCAAGCAAGTTTTTCCAAGCTTTAGCTTCCTCTATCTCCGTCATAAAAGAGATAGTACCCTAAGCTTTAGCTTCCGTTAGAATGAAATAATGTCGTGACATCCTCCAAGAATTGTCAATCGTGTGACATCCTCCAAGAATTGTCAATCGTGTGACATCCTCCAAGAATTGTCAATCGTGTGACATCCTCCAAGAATTGTCAATCGTGTGACATCCTCCAAGAATTGTCAATCGTGTGACATCCTCCAAGTAATTGTCAATCGTGTGACATCCTCCAAGAATTGTCAATCGTGTGACATCCTCCAGTAATTGTCAATCGTGTGACATCCTCCAAGAATTGTCAATCGTGTGACCTCCATTAATTGTCAAAATCTCAAGAATCCTAGAGCATCGTTCCTAACTATCTAGTGATGCTCGAACTACGATCAAGGCTTGATTCCTCCGGGATACGTAGGTAGCCTTTTATAAAAGGTCCAGCCATTCGACCACTTTGGTCACCCCGTTTCTTTGTCACTCCTCGGTGATAAAGCACCTCATAGAGATTCGTATATCCGACCACCTTGGTCATTCCTAGCATATCCCCGGTAGGACCAATTGCTTGACCTCCTAGGTCATTTTCTCTTCTATTTCCCCAAAGAAGAGACCCGCTTCTCTTCCTCCTCCCCCGGATCCTAATTCCGAACTACGGCCCGGCTTGATTCCTCCGGATACGTAGGTAGCCTTCGTAGGTTCACCACTCGACCACCTTGGTCACCCAATCCGTCTCGGCATTCGCCAGATCGGACCCTTTTCTATCGACAACCCTACTCGCCCTGCAAGTGACGTTGCCGAGGGGCTTCTGTAAGTACCCAAATCCGGCTCATGCCTTCCTGTTAATTTTCCGGCAATTCCGGTAATTTTTCCGGTAATTCCCCGGATTTTCCTAAAGTTCCGGAACAAATCCGGAGCTGTTTCAAGCCTTTTAAGGGCTGAAGGGAATGCTTGGTGATTAAGAAACACGTTTTTCTTAATCCCAAAACCCTTCTAGAAGGCTGCCACCTTGCACGTTTCTAGAAGAATCCAGATCTGGCTACTTATGTCGTGCGACATAATAGGCCATGAAACATTCTAGAAACCTGCCACCTTGCATGTTTCTAGAAGGAAAACGGTTATGGCTTATCGTGTCGTGCGACATAACAAGCCCATGCAGGCAGCCTATAAATAGAGGCCTTCACCTCTCATTTTACACACACCTCTTCCACCCTCGTCCCCTCTATAGGGAATACGCCCAGAAGCCTCCTCCCTCTTCATATACCCCCAAAATATCCACTAATCCTCCCAAATCAATCACACACACACTTCCCACACACACACACTTCCTATACACATCAAGAACCCAAGGTTCTCACGGATTCAAGGCTGGACATCAACTCCGGAGGAGGACGCTAGAAGGCTCCTATATCTAACTTGATATAGGAGTTGTGGATCTTCAAGGGTAACAAATTTCTACCCTTTTCCACTCTCTATTTTCATTCAAATGTGAAATATCTATGCTAAATGCATTTATAATGTAGTATTCTCGATTAAAGTTGCATACTTTATGTTATATTACCTGCATCCACATTTTATTTCACTACATTTCATATAAAAGCTCCTTGACTTGATTTTGCATGAACACTCAAGATGAGTGTGGATCCCTCATATCCACACCCTCTTGAAGTGTTCATTATTGATAAACATGCTCTCTCGAGATCTATTGGTGAAGTAACTTGGCTATTTTAAGGCCTTGTTACCTCTGTAGCTCTCGATTCTT
The DNA here is from genome assembly GCA_022495995.1 of Adenophora triphylla var. japonica. NCBI lineage: Eukaryota > Viridiplantae > Streptophyta > Magnoliopsida > Asterales > Campanulaceae > Adenophora > Adenophora triphylla. The sequence goes on from JAFEMH010001562.1 coordinate 14,316, forward strand.
GAAGTTCGCAAAGTGGCTAGTTATGTCACGCGACATAGGCACTTTATGTCACGCGACATACTAAGCCGCTTGCAGAGACTTCACAGCTTCAAGCCGTAATCTGATGTTAACCCTCATTAAGCTATAACCCGATGTCTATCTCGCAATTTAGATAGTATCTATGTACATAATATGTCATCTTTTCATTAAAATATCATTCTCATACATAAAGGTGCATCCTTTGCACCTAAATCCCATTTTTCATGCATTAAAATAATTCTTTTTTCCATTTAAAATCCCTCTTCACATTAAAGATGCACTCTTTGCATTCAAAAACACATCTTCATACTCAAAATGCATACTTTGCATTAAAAAATCATTCTTTGCCATTTTCATGCATCATTTGTGCATTAAATGCTGTTTTCCAACATAAAAATGCATTCTTTGCATAAAAAATCTTTTCTTTGCACAAAAAGCATCCCTTGCAACCAAAAGACATGCTTTACACTCTAAAATGCCATCTTTTCACTAAAGTATCATTTTTACATGCATTTCCCCCATTCCCCCATTAACAACCTAGGAATGGACCGGTGTAAAGTTCTTATCTTTACATTGTTCCTTCCATTAAAGGTTTCATGATTTCTTTAGAAAGGAACAACCTTGAACCCTATATCTCCGATTATCGCTTAAGAAAGAGTATGAAGCATCTATACGAGCTCAACCGTCTTAAAGCGTAGGATTGATGGGCTAAGGACCTTCCTTTTCTAAAGAACCTCATCTTTGACCAAAAACAGAGACATTCTCTCGATCACGCAAGTACCGAGGGTCCCGAGGTTAAAATGCGATGATCACAAGTCATAAGATGAGGACGGGATCATAATCCCGAGTACATAAAATCCAAGGAATCCCGAGCGACAACCAACAAATGGTTTGTACGTCCGGAAGACAACTTGGGACATTCCCCCCCTTTTTTCTCAAACACATGCACACAAGAAAGCACGCAAGCAAGCACGATTACTGAAATCTTGGGAGACTTGCTCCGGCAAGGCACCTTGGGTGAACGCCAAACGTTCTTCCCAAGGGGTAACTTAACCTCCGAACCCATAAAACCTTTTTTTCAAAGTTTTGAGGTAATCAAAATGGCGTGGCGACTCCGTTTTTCAAATAACTCGGATGTCTTCAAACTCGCGTGAATCCAACAAAACAAAATTTGGGCACCACATTCACACTAGGGCATTACACCAACACTATGAGACCTACATGCTGGTGAATGTGGAAACCATTCTGGGGGCAAGTCGTTATCCTCCAAAGCACTCAAGATGGGAAACTACTGGCCGACGATGAGACAAGACGCAATGGATTACGCCTTGAAGTGTGACTCATGCCAAAGACATAGCAACATCCTACATCAGCCTGCAGAACCTCTACATCTTGTACTTTCATCTTGGCCATTCATGCAATGGGGCATGTATATAGTTGGAAAATTGCCAAAAGCTTCTGGAGGAAGAGTATTCATATAAGCCATGACAGATTACTTTTCTAAATCGATAGAAGCAGAAGCATACGTACAAGTGAGAGACAAGGAGGTCATTTCCTTCTTGAAGAAGAACATCTTGAGCAGGTTCGGGATTCCTTCAGAGATCATTTGTGATAACGGTTCCCAGTTCATCAGTTAAAAGACTAGAGATTTATGTTCAAGATGGGGAATCAAATTGATAACTTCCACACCTGTGCACCCTCAAGATAATGGTCAAGCTGAGTCAAGCAACAAGTTGATCATCAACAATCTAAAGAAATGTTTAGATCAGAAGAGGGGAAGATGGGCTGATGAGTTACCACTCGTGTTATGGGCTGACAGGACGATGTCTAAGAATGCTACTGGGCAAACACCTTACTCATTGGTATTTGGCACTGAAGCTGTGATTCCAATAGAGGTAACGTTCCAACTGCAAGATATGGATTATTAATTCAAGGCGATAACAATTAGCTCTTGGCCCAAGATTTGGATACGGTGGATGAGATTAGAGACATAGCCAAGATTAGGATGTGTTTTGGTCAAATTTAAGCATTTTCAAGTTCCTAGAAGGAAATGGGCACAATGGAATATGATAATATAGATTCAAGGTGTGGACATGAGGGATTTAATGAGGAAAGCCCTTAAACAACTTGTTCGTCGGCACAAAACCTCGGAACGGTGGAATATTATTAATTTCATGGTGGAAGTCGAGTATAGTTAGTATACATGGAGCATATATGATCCTAACGGTGGTGTGTGTAGTTACATGTGTTGTCTATATATATATAAAATCAAGATTTTCCCTCCTCTTTCGGATATATTTGATGGAGTCTTTATTTTTCGATTATAATTGGCCTTGAATGTAGCTTGAAACAGCCGGATTTTCCTTCTGAAGAATAGGTCTTGTAACTGCCCTATAATTCAGTGATAACGGTTAGGTTGTTCCGTCAAGTTAATAAGTCAAGATGTCCCGGTAAGATGGTGATTTTTCCAGCCTCAACAATTGCCCCTGAATTTTAAAAAGGGAAAAGGAAGTTTTTGGATTATTAAAATTCACTAACTGCTGGCGCCCACCCCGTCTCTTCAATTGAATCGGGAAGCAACGTATGGCGATTTATGTGGCCCTAGGTTGGGGTCATAATGGGGCCTACAGTTTTCGAGGCATCTAGAACCCTCTTAATAACCCATGCTACTACGCCTGGTTAGTCTCATTGCTACGAAGGAAGGATTCCTCAGCAGGTATGATTCTCTCTCTCCTTCTATTCCTCTTTTTCCTTTCTTGCAAAATGGAAAATCTAAATGCTGATCTGCTCGAGGGTTTCTCTTCTATGGGTTTGCTTGATAAACCCCATGAAGGACATTGTGAACTCACTTTGTCTGACATACAAACTTTGGCAAAAGTTTTCCCGGATCATACCGTTTTCATGAACCCTAACCCTAGTTTAGTGTCCGACTGTGTTTCTCCTGATTAGGTGTGTTTCCTTGAATATCCCTTCGTAATAGGCCTTAAATTTCCATTTTCTCCTTTAATCACACGCTTTTTTGAAGTCATAGAGCTTGCTTATACTCAATTGATGCCGGTAGGTTGGAGGATTTTAGAAATGTTGGACAGGTTGAGCACCCTAACTGGTTTACGGGTTGGTATGGATGAACTGGCTTGTTGTTATGATATAAGGTCACATGGGTCATCTAGGTATGGATTTATGGTTAAGTCTAGGGCACAAGGTTTATTGGCGGAATCTTTAGACAAAGATATGGGTTGGAAGAACAGGTTCTTCTATGTAAAGAAGAGCAGCCTAGATGGTGGTGACAAAATGGTGTCTGAATAGAGGAAGGAAGGTAGTCTTGTTTACTTGGCTTTTTGTTTGTCTTGAGTATATCAGCTTGGTTATTGATCTTCCTTTGTCCTTTTGTAGTTCCTAAGTTGGCGAAGTTATTCCCTGGCCTTTCTGATTCTCTGGAGATTGTTAGGCAGGTTAGGGCTCTACCTGAAAATCTTCGAAAGTTTGTCCCATTGTCTGCTGTACTAAGTGTGGAGAAGCTGGCTGTCGTGTAGTCTGAAGAGTGCAGCCACAAGATGTCTTCTGGTAAGCCATCTCTTCTCAGTTGATCTTTAACTTTCATAATTCAGGTTGTACTGACGCCCTTACTTTTCTTTTTAGTAACCCATTCACAATCTGGATTTGCGGCAAGTGAGTTGGTAGCCAAGTTCAAGGGTAAGGGAAAGGTGGAAGGAAGCAACCTGCCCCCAGCACCTAAACTGGAGGTTGGAGACAAAGTGATGGTTAAGAGGAGGAAAACGCAAGAAGTGGTTGACGTGGAAATTGCGATACCAAGTGAGGATGAGCTTGAGAAGAAGGTAACATTTGATTTTGTGAGAATTATTTTGTGTTTTTACTTTTTGCCACTAACTATTTTCCTGGGTACAGATCGTTGCTGCTACGGGTTTGTTGGCAAGTGAGGTCAAGCTGTGGAAGGGTATGGCTGATTCTTCATTCAAAGCCAAGATGGAAGCGAAAGATAACCTCAAGGTTGCTCTGGACATGTTGAAGAATAAAAATGAGGAGATTGAAGAAAAGGATGATGAATGGGTGGTGAGGATGGCTGAGTCAGGTAGGAGGCACAACAAGGAGATGGAATCCCTCCGAAATGAGTTAATGGCCGAGGTTGCGAAACCTGTTTTTGAAGCCAGAATCAAAATGATCAAGGAATACCACGCCGGGAAGCATACTGAATAGAAATTTAGAGGAGGAGTATGCAGCCTTGAGAAAGATTGCAGGGGAAGAGGTTGGCGAGGTTAACTACAAGGTGCAGGATGTAGGGAAAGTGGAACAAGTTAGGGAGATGCAAGAGGAGAAGATGGATGAAGGTACATGTGAGGAATGATTTTAACTTCATCTTTGAAAAAACAATGTTTGGTTTTTTGCTTTATTACTTTTAATTGAGGGGGTGTCCTCAAAGACAATCTTATGGCTTGTTTAACTTTGATATTTTGCCGAGGGTTTTGTCCTCGCTTTTAGATGGTGAATATTTTAGGTTGTAAGGTTTTATGCATGTCTTCTTTAACATGCTTTTGGTATTGCCCCATGTCTCATGATGACATATAGGGCATTTTTGGATGTTTTGATGAATAGGATCAACCTTTCTTTAAATAATTTGTAAAGTAAGTAGATTTTTTTGGGTGTAACATGTTGGTGTTACAACTTAAAATATATAATGGGGGGAAGAATGAATAGATGTCTTATTTATAATTTTTTGTGTTCGTTGTGGTAACATGCTGATGTCATAACCTATTTGTCTCATCTTGAGTCCACAACTTTAACTAAGGGCAAGAAGGTAATCAACATGTACTTGACATATTGGCCCACCTACACCTTAGCTAAAATATGAAGAGTGTGCGTCCCGGGTGAAGGTGTAGATAACCTTAGCAACTTGAGAAGGATGCAAAATCCTTAAACCTTAGAAAGGAAAGCACCTTTTTAGAGTGACGGTAAGTGTGATAGTTCAACAAAAACACTACCGTCACTCGAGAAATCATTATATTAATATGTTCTAATTTGCAACTTAAATGCCCCTAGGTCTAAGTTGGACATGTCGGTGAAGTACGTTAGGAATAAACACTAAATTGGTCAATACTTTCCCTATGCTCAGGTTGCCAAGAGTTATAGAAAAGCATAATTAAAATTTAGAAGAACTTAGTGGGAGTGGAATATAGCGAATCGTACATGCCTCTTAGCGATGGAGGGGCAAATCCTTACTTTCCTTGTAACATACCTTTAATAAGGTTTACGCCCCACTTTTAGGCTCTTATCCTATTCAAGCTGCATGCCCCATTTCTAGTTGGTATTCCCGTCAAAGGGGATCAGCTAGTTGTCTTTCATACCGATCAAGATGTTTCTTCAGGTCGCTGTTTGTTGCTTCATCTATGCTCGAGGATGTTAAGGGCAGCGTGGTTGCTTTGCTTTTGATGCGGCCGTCCTATCGAAGCTCTGTTGCCCTCAAGTCGATCTGGGGGATTATCACGTTGGCACTGTCAGGAATCCGCTTTGCCCCTTTCGCGTAATTGCAACATCCCCTTAGGGGCCTTCGTGTGGGCGATTCTCGGTGCGAAGTGCGAGGATGGTGACGCTGTACGTTTGTTGTAAATGTTGATCCACGAGAGTGACCCTAATTCTGCCATCATGATCGTTAACCTGGTGGCAATTCCGATAAGTAACTCGAAATTTTCTAATCATCAAAAGACCATTGTTTCCCATGGATGGCGCCAAACTGTTTTGGTCAAATTTAAGCATTTTTGAGTTCCTAGAAGGAAATGGGCACAATGGAATATGATAATATAGATTCAAGGTGTAGACATGAGGGATTTAACGAGGAAAGCCCTTGAACAACTTGTTCGCCGGCACAAAACCTTGAAAAGGTGGAATATTATTAATTTGATGGTGGAAGTCAAGTATTGTCAGTATACATGGAGCATATATGATCCTAACCGTGGTGTGTGTAGTTACATGTGTTGTATATATATAAAAAAGAATCAAGATGTTCCCTCCTCTTTCGGATATCTTTGATGGAGTCTTTATTTTTCGGTTATAATTGGCCTTGAGTGTAGCTTGAAACGGCCGGATTTTCCTCCTGAAGAATAGGTCTTGTAACTGCCCTATAATTCAGTGATACTGGTCAGGTTGTTCTGTCAAGTTGATAAGTCAAGATGTCCCGGTAAGATGGTGATTTTTCCAGCCTCAACAGGATGGCTGCCTATCAACAAAGGATAGCCAGGTCGTACAATAGAAATGTAAGGATAAGACGGTTTCAAGCTGGAGACATGGTATTAAGGAAGGTGTTCCAAAACACTAGAGAATTGAATGCAGGGAAATTGGCTCCAAAATGGGAAGGCCCTTACCTTATTGAGGCTGAAGCCGGAAAAGGAGCATATTGGTTGTCCACCCCGGATGGTGTCAGAATACCTAGAAGCTGGAATTCAATACATCTTAAACACTACTACATGTAACTTAAAATTTATTAAAATTTTAACGCCAAGGTATGAATCTCTTAAACATTTTTTATAATTCTTGTTTCTTTTATTTAACTAAAACCCATACTGACTTAAGCATCGGAGGGGTGTTAGATAAGCTAACACCCAACCCTAACATATTCCTGTGTTGCAAGATGAAAACCCCTCAACATGTTGGATAAAGAGCATCAGAGACAATGTGTTAAACACCGTGAAGGGATGAACTTTTCTTGATAATATAAGGTATACAACCTTTTCGTACACAAAAGCAATATTAAGCATGCTTATAGAAATATGATTGTATTGTCGCCTGGGCGCACGATTTGCACACTTGATTTAAAAAAGGTAGACCTAATTCATCCTATATGAATTATGTCTTCCATATTTAGAACAAGTCGTGAACAAAGGATTGTGACATTATACATGTTACCAAGAGACCAATTGGTTATAACATCGTTGCATGTTATCTTTACAACTTGGTTATAACATCGTAGCATGTTATCTTTCCAAAACTGGTTATAACATTTAGATGTTATCCAAGGATCATGTGGTCGTAACATTCTACATGTTACCATCGAACTGAAAAAGCTCATTATAAAGTAAAAACAACCCAAACACTACCAAGCTTGGAAATACCATTAAAAAAAAAGAAATATTCAAGACGCCCTACGAACCTAAGATGTTGAACCAACCCAACATCCTCAAAAGAAATGTGCTGACTCTTTCGAGTCCATTACAAAACCAAAAATTTTGTTCTGAGGACACACCCTCATTTTAACTAAATTAATTGTTTTTTTAAAGCAAACCATACCAGCCCTCGAAAGATTCTTACTCCGTTTCATACTCTTGATTGTCACCAACCTGTTCGACTCTCTCTGCATCCTGAGCTCGAGAATTGACCTCACCTGCCTTCTCACTGATGACCCTCTTTAAGGCTGCATACTCTTCTTCCAGATTCTAGTTTGTATGTTCACCAGCCTGATATTCTTTAATTATCTCAATCCTAGCCTCAAAAACTGATTTTGTAGCCTCATTCACCGTGTCATTGCTAAGAATCTTTATCTCCTTAGCATGTCTCCTATCACCTTTAGCTACTCTGACTACCCATTTTGAAATCTCATTGTCTTTCACCTTTATCTCCTCCTTCTTCTCTTTCAACATCTTGAAAGCCGCCTTAAGATCTTCTTCATACTCCGTCCTATCCATAAGTAGAGTATCAGCTTTCCCTTTCCACAACCTGATCTCATTGGCCATCATTCTGGCAACTGTTACAGTCTGTCATCAAGGGTAACAGCATTAGATCAAAACGTAGAAGGATATTCAGACAACATCAAAGTAACATACATGATTCTCTAAAACCTCTTCACTTGGCGTTGCATCCTCTAAATCCACTACTTGTTTACTCCTCTTCCTTTTCAAAACCGCCTAGGTACCGCCTCCAAATTTGGTATCGGAGGCATACTCCCTTCAGTCTTCATCTTATTTTTATACTTGGCCACAAGATCACTTGCTGCAAAACTAGAACGAGTCACTGCAAAGATGAATATGAGATATGTTAGCACAAATATGGAATACAAGTACATTATTCGGACCAATTGACGATTTGTTTTCCATAAGAAAATACTTACTGAGGAAATTTTCAAAAGGTTACATGAAGGACTTGCAGTCTGTAGGCCGGATTAGGGTAAATATTGAGTAAGATCACACCCTTCGAAAAAGCCTTGCTTACCAGAATATAATGGAGATCTGAAACACCCGACTTGGAGGGGATTTGAAAAGATTTGTTTCTCTTTTTAAAAGCCATGTAAGAGGTATTTAAAAGAAAAGCAGTTATGGACCTCTAGGCCCATTACAACTCTTCTACCTCCCATTATCCGTCTATAACAGCCACCTCAATAACTCCTTGGAAGTCGAAAAGGCACGTGGCAAAAATATCAAGACTTTCCGCATTCCACTTGGAAAATTCCAATATTTCGGGGTTAAAAAATTCACTCAGCATGTTTTACATCTTGATCATACACCTTGAGGTAACGTCTTGGAACTACATCTTGAACTAACAGCTTGAGGAATTGTTTGTTGTATATTTTCTATTTTCCAGGAACCAAGTCATGCATAAACAGATTTGGTCAAATATTAACTCCATGCCTTCACGATTGCTTGAAGAACCAGTCAAAGGATGGCATTATCTTTATAACGGCCCTGATTTCAACAAAGGAGTAACGGCTGAATCATCAACAAAAGGCGTGATTCTAGGCGAAGAAATAGGGATGTCAATTATGTTGTTATTTCCGTTACATCTCAAGTATATAAACGAAATAGAAAGCACGCGTACACACATGACACTACGTTCTCTATGCACTTTGTACTCAAAAATACTAAGATCAATAACAATACATTTTGGTTAAGGTAGGCTTTTCCTAAAGCCTCACAAGGTTTTGTGCCGGCGAACGGTTGTTCAAGGGCTTTCCTCATTACATCCTTGCGTCCATCTTGATAGTGAATTATATTCCATTTGTGCCCAAAGTTCTTCAATACAAATTCACCTTGTTGAAAATTGTCCAAAACACTTAGCTTACTATATTGAAAGTGTGGTCAAGTGAAAACTAAGTTCCAAGATAGTAAAATGCACAACGGAAGTTTCTAATTAATAGAGTGAGGTCAAATAGAGAGTGTGGTTGACAGCAAAAATAAGGTTAAAAATGTGCTAAGAAAAACTTCAACTATAAACACAATTCACAATACAGTTGGATATTTGTAAAATGTTGGGTTTTGGGATAACATGCGCAGCGGAATACTTGATATAAATCAAAAAATCCTAGCCATGAATCCATTTAATATGAATAGATTAGAATTATGAATATAGATTTACTAACCTTTGTTGCGATTTTGTCTTTCGTACACGTATTTGTAATCCAAATTGAATCGTAGATGAAACTTTGATCATCTCCTTGTTCTTCCTTGTGATGAATCAACAATGGTAGATCTTCAAGATTTAGGTGAAAAAGTAATCACCCTCTATTGGTAATCCACACGCGAACGAACCAAGATCTATATCTTGTTGGATTGCTAGATGATCCTCTATTGTTGAAACTCTTTTCAACAATCTATGGCTAATATGGAATGAGGTTTTTGATCTTTGATTCATATTCAAAATCAACCAATTAGTGTTTCTCAAACCCTAATTTTTGTGTGCAATGGCTGAAGAAAAGGGGGCTATTTATACTTTATAAATATTCCTAACAATTAGGAAGAAAACCCTAATCCAAGCCAAAAACGGAGGTGCTGAATCTGGGAGTGAGGGGGCCGCCTGGGGAAGGTGAGGCGCGCGCCTCGGCTCCAGAATGTGCCCCGTGGAATTTTTGGTCTTGAGGCAGCTGCCTAGCTGATTCTCAGGCTGGCGCCTCGCGGCCAGAAGGATGCCTCATGTTCAGTTTTCCATATTTGATCCATTTTCAATCCTTTCTTTGTGTGTGACCCTTTAGGAATTATATTTATGTTGGTAGTGAGTTGAAACATCAATCCTCACAAGACATAAGTGGTCTCCAGCAAGCCATTATGTCCACTCAATTAAATATAACATCAAAGCTTGATTTCTTGATAGATCATTGTCACAATCCCTTTGTCTCACGATGTCATATTGAATATAAGTCATGGTCCACGTCAACTTATATTGTTCATTGCTTTCTCGATTCCAAATATGTTGATAATCCAAGTGCATTTGATCTCTATCAAATATCATGAGTATGGCCATACATTTCATTAACACTATTCATCAAGGGGCCCAAGCAAACATCTCTCTTTACAAGGGACAAATCCCATCTTGACTTATCATTCTTCCCTACAAGAATCCGGTCATGCCAACATAGCCCTTATTGCTACCCTATTAAAGATAGTGTTAGACTATATCCAACATAACGTTCATCATATGGAAGATGGTGATAATCTCAGGTACTAAGGATTCTATTGACACGACTACCATGAGATTTAATTATGACATATATGACCATAGACCATGACATAAATCTCATAGGTGGGTCAGTCCAGTATCTTGTTCTCTAACAAGTACCCATAAGCGTAATGTGCATCCCCATGCATATCATCTCTATGATTATCCATTACTAACTTATATTAGTTATTCACAATAACTAGGGACACATATTATTATAATAAACATGTAAAACATATAATAATCAAAATAAACATTCTCTATTATAAATGGTAAAGACGATTACATAACGGTATTAACTATGAGTCAAAATAGTTATAAGCCTAGGGCATAACACCAACAATCTCCCACTTGCACTAGGCCCAATCTCCTATGTATCGTATACCCATGGGCCTAACATGACCATCATGCTTAGCTTGTGCGAGGGGCTTTGTAAGCGGATCCCCTATGTTATCGTTGGTTGATACTTTGCATATCTTAACGTCTCCTCTATCTATGAATTCTCGAATGAGGTGGAAATGCCTAAGTATGTGTTTAGATAATTAATGTGACCTTGGTTCCTTTGCTTGGGCAATGGCACCATTGTTGTCACAATAAAGCTCCATCAGATTAGTGATACTGGGAACGACTTCTAAATCACTAATGAACTTCTTGATCCAAACTGCCTCTTTAGATGCATCAGATGCTGCTATATATTTGACCTCAGTTGTAGAACCGGCTATGGTACTCTGCTTGGAACTCTTCCAATAAATTGCACCTCCATTAAGCATAAACACAAACCCCAATTGCGATCTAAAATCATCTTTGTCAGTTTGGAAGCTTGCATCTGTGTAACCCTTTACAACAAGATCATCTTCCATCCCTCCAAAGACCAAGAACGCATCCTTAGTCCTTCTTAAGTACTTGAGGATCATCTTAACTGCCATCCAATAGCTTTCACCAGGATCGGATTGGTATCTACTCATCATGCTTAGAGCATACGAGAGACATCAGGTCTAGTACAAATCATGGCATACATGATAGATACAATTGTCGAAGCATATGGAATCTCATTCATTCTCTTTCGCTCACCAGTTGTCTTAGGACACTGAGTCTTGCTAAGAGTAATACCATGACTCATTGGCAAGTTTCCTCTCTTAGAATTTTCCATCTTAAATCTTCTAAGAACTTTGTCAATGTAAGTACTTTGACTCAAACCAATCATCCATTAGATCTATCTCTATAGATCTTGATGCCAAGGATGTAGATGGCTTCACCCATATCTTTCATTGACAAACAATTCCCTAACCAAGACTTGACAGTCTGAAGTGCAGGAATGTCGTTTTCAATAAGTAAGATATCATCGACATACAATATCAGAAATAGTACTATGCTTCCACTGATTTTCATGTATACACATGGTTCATCTTCGTTCTTGATGAAGCCAAACTCTTTGATCGATTCATCAAAACGAAGATTCCAAATCCTAGAAGCTTGCTTCAACCCATATATAGATCTTTGAAACATGCATACTTTATTAGAATTTCTTTGATCGACAAACCCTTCAGGTTGTGTCATGTACACATCCTCAAGTAGCTTCCCATTTAGGAAAGTTGTTTTGACATCCATTTGCCATATCTCATAATCGTAATATGCGGCTATAGCAATTAAAATTCTAATAGACTTAAGCATTGCAACTGGCGAAAAGGTTTCATCATAGTCTATACCATGAATTTGCCTATATTCCTTTGCTACAAGCCTAGCCTTGTAAGTATGCACCTTCCCATCCATGTCAGTCTTTTTCTTGAAGACCCACTTGCAACCTATAATTTTTACACCTTCAGGTGGATCAATCAAGTTCCAAACTTGATTATCATGCATGGATTGTATTTTGGATTCCATGGCTCCTAGCCATTTTTCCGAATCAGAAGTAGACATCGCCTCTTGATAGGAAGTAGGCTCGTCATTCTCAATGACTTCCACTTCATTACTTTCTGATACGAGAAATACATATCTCTTGGGTTCGGATCATAACCTATCCAATCTACGAAGGACGTGTGTATCTTGAACCGGTTCCACAACTCCTTATGAACTTGGTTCCGTCTCTACTCTTGGTTCCATGTTATCTTCAGGTTCTTGAAATTCTTCAAGATTAATTTTACTCCCACTAGATTCTTTATTGAGAAAATGTTTCTCAAGAAAAGTACCATATTGAGCAACAAACACTTTGCTATCATTGCGGTTAGAAAAATAATATCCTTTAGTTTCCTTAGGATAACCAATGAAAATAACTTTGCCAGATTTTGGTGCTAACTTATCGGAGACAAGTCTCTTCACATAAGCTTCGCAACCCCAAATCTTTATGAAAGGCAAATTTGGTTTTCTTCCATGCCACATCTCATGTGGGGTTTTAGGAGCCGATTTAGTAGGGACTCTATTTAGTGTGAACACAGCAATTTCTAATGCATGTCCCCAAAAGGAAATAGGAAGGTCAACTTGAATCATCATCGAATGAACCATGTCCAACAAGGTTCTATTCCTCCTCTTAGATACACCATTTCATTGTGGTATTTCGGGTGGAGTCAACTCTGAAACGATTCCACAATTTTTGAGATGATTGTCAAACTCTTGGCTTAAATATTCACCACCTTAATCGGATCGAAGTATTTTAATATTTTTTCCAAGTTGATTTTGTACTTCATTTTGAAATATTCTAAATATCTCAAACGATTCACTTTTGTGCTTCATCAGATAGACATAGCCATATCTAGATAAGTCATCAGTGAATGTAATGAAATGCCGAAATCCTCCCCTAGCAATGCTACTTAATGGTCCACATACCTCATATGATTCATAATCATGTGAGTCTAAAAGTCCATCTTTATGGAGTTTAGATATACGTTTCTCATTTATATGACCAAGCCGGTAATGCCATATGTATGTGTTGTTCACATCATTCGGGTTAGATTTCTTATTTACATTATAGATACCTTCAACATCATTTTGTTTCTCATCATCAAGGATATAAAGGCCATTAAATGAATGTGAAATACAATAAATCATATCATTTAAATAAATAGATAACTTCTTATTCTCAATAAGAAAACTATATCCTTCATTATCCAAACAAGAAACTGAAATAATATTCCTACTCAACTCCGGAACGTAATAACAATTGTTCAAAACAAGTACTAGTCTACTAGGTAATTTTTTTGGACAAATTTCAAAAATTAAATTTATCTTATCAAGGATGTTTGGGCACAAATGAAATATAATTCACAAAACAAGATGAAATCAAGGATGTAACGAGGAAACCCTTTGAACAAATGTTCGCAGAGAAAAACCTCGGGAGGCTTTAGGAAAAGCCTACCTCAACTAAAAAATGTTATTGATTTTAGTAGCTAGTGAATACAAAGTGCAGTATGAGAGTAAGAGAGAGTGTGTAACGTGAATACATGTGCGTTCTAAGGGTAATATATAGGCATGATCGTAACTGAAAAATAACAACTTGAATGACATGCTGATTTTTGCCTAAATCTCGCCATTTATTGATGAGAATCAGCCGTTATCTCTTTGGTTGGTAAATAGGGTCATTATGTCATCGTTTGACCATGTCTAAACGGTCATATGAGTGAAATATTTATTCATAATTCTGTTCCTGAAAAATAGGAAATATATAACAAACAGTTTCAAGGCGTTAGTTCAAGATGTAAATGAAGACGTTACCTCAAGGTGGATGACCAAGATGTAGATCATGTAAGGTGATTTGTTGGGGTGAAACAATTGCCCCCAAAATATTGAGGCTTTCCATGCTAAATACGGAAAGTTTCAGTATTTTGACAAGAATATCTTCATGTGACGGTTGAAAGGAAGTTGCAGAGTCATGATAGAAATCATAACCGTCATTTTTGGATGGCCCTAATAGCAACAAATCTCTTCAAATCCCTTCTATACCGGTGTCTTTCCCTATATTATGGCAAGATCATCCTAGAAGGCGCAATCTTCTTCCGTATTCACCAAATTCAAAGTGCAAATTCTTCAGCATCCTTTCCCAAAAAGTGAGTTCGCTTCATCGCATCATCAGACCAGTTTTCTCAAAAAATACATTCATATCCCATACTGACATATGCCTTTATTTGCAGTGACTCGATCCGGCTTAACAATGAACGATATCGTGGCTAAGTATAAAGGCAAGAAGAAAGTGGAAGGGAGTCTACATGGATCAGATGATAAGGTCACATTGAAGAGGAAGAGGGAGGATCAAGATACAAACGTAGAGAGGGAAACTCAGAGTGAGGAGGTTTTAGAGAATCGGGTAATGGGTTTTTTTTGCTTAAATATCCTTTTGTGTATTGGTTAATACCATTTGTTTCTTGGATGACAGACTATATCGATTGCTAAGATGATGTCCAAAGAAATCAGAATGTGGAAAGTAAAATGTGACACCCTAGACATGGATAGAGCTGGGTATGAGAAGGATCTGAAGAATGCTTTTAAAATACTGAGAGAGAAGAGGTTAGAAGTCAAGGCTAAGGATGAAGAAATTTTGAAATGGAGATTCAGACTTGCCAGTGTTGACAATAGGCATGCGAGGGAGATGGATACGCTCCGTGAAGACATGATGAATGAAGTTGCGTAGTCGGTTTTTGAAGCAAGTATCTAAATGATCAAAGAATACCGAGCAGGAGAACACGTGAATTGGAACTTAGAGGAGGAGAATGCAGCCTTCCAAAGGATCCTTGATGAAAAAATGGGTGAAGTTACTTCCAAGAAGAATGAGCAGGTTGAAGATGCTGAAGACAGTAATACTGAATGATAATAGGAAGTTCTTTCTTTTTCTTTCAAAAACAATTGATTTGGTGAGGGTTTATTCTCATAAGGAGACTTTTTGGTTTGTAAGGACTCGTAAGAGTCAGTACATTAGTTTTTTTGGAGATGTTGGGTTGGCTCAACATCTTAGTTTCGCTGGGCGTTTTGCCTCTTTTCTTTGATATTTTAACCTTGTGATTGCTTCTTTGATTATGGACTTTTTTTTTCATTGGTAACATGTGAATGTCACAACCACTTGACGGGGATAACATGTCAATGTTATAACAAAGTTGAAAAGACAACATGTAACAATGTTGAAACCAAGTTGAAAAGACAACATGTAATAATGTTATAACCATTAGAATCTTAGTTCTCAAATGGTGAGAAAACGTGTGCCCGGGCGGGGTTATGATAACCAATAGACTTAGAAAAAATGTAAAATCTTTTATACCGTAGGAGGTGAAATACATTTATGTGCGCATGAGGCAGGTTTACGATGGCCAATAAACTTTAGGAAAAATGTATAATCATTTAAACCGTAGAAGGTGTTTACCTTACAACTTGGAGAAGTTGACAGGTTGCACAGTTGCTCATGTTGACCATACAGTCCTACATCTTGGACTATCGCAGCTTATAATGACATCTTGCAAAATAGCAATACGTTAAGGTTGGGTGTTAGCTTGGCTAACACCCCTCTGATGCTTAAGTCAGTAGAGGTTTTGATTTAAATAAAAAGGAAATAAAATTAAAAGAAGTTATTTTGAGAGAAATCTCGTACCTGGGTGTGAAAATTGTGATAAATTTCAACTTACATGTAATAATGCTTCAGGTGTAGGGCATTCCAGCTTCTAGGTATTCTGATGCCATCTGGGGTAGATAACTAATATGCCCCCTTTCCAGCTTCAGCGTCAACGAGGTAGGGACCTTCCCACTTTGGAGCCAATTTTCCCACGTGCAACTCTCTAGTATTTTGGAACACCTTTCTTAGCACCATGTCTCCAGCCTGAAAGCATCTTATTCTCACGTTCTTTTTGTACGACCTGGGAATTCTTTGTTGATAGGCAGCCATTCTTATCTTTGCTATGTCCCTGATTTCGTCTACGGTATCCAAATCCTGAGCCAGAAGGTAATTGTTGTCTCTAGGAGTCAACAGTCCGTATCTTGCAGTTGGGATTGTTACCTCTATGGGGAGTACAACTTCAGCGCCAAATACTAAAGAATTTGGCATCTGTCCCGTAGTATTTTTAGATGTTGTCCTGTCAGCCCATAATACAAGTGGTAATTCATCGGCCCATCTTCCTCTTTTCTGATCCAAACGCTTTTTTAGATTATTGACGATCAACTTATTGCTTGACTCAGCTTGTCCGTTGGCTTGAGGATGCACAGGGGTTGACGTTATCAATTTGATTCCCCACCTTGAACAGAAATCCCTGGCCTTTTTGCTGATAAACTGAGAACCATTGTCATAAATGATTTCCAAAGGAATGCCAAATCTGCTTAAGATGTTTTTCTCTAAGAACGAGATGACCTCCTTGTCTCGTACTTGTATATACGCCTCTGCTTCAATCCATTTGGAGAAATAGTCTGTCATGGCTAACATGAACACTCTTCCCCCTGGAGCTTTTGGTAACTTGCCGACTATATCCATGCCCCATTGCATGAAAGGCCAGGATGAAAGTACAGGGTGTAGAGGTTCAGCGGGTTGATGCAAGATGTTACTGTGCCGTTGACATGCGTCACATTTTAAGGCAAAATCCATTGCGTCTTATCTCATAGTGGGCCAATAGTATCCCGTTTTAAGGGCTTTGGATGATAACGACTTACCCCTAGAGTGATTCCCACATTCACCAGCATGTAGATCATGTAGGACCTCGTCAACTTCTCTGGGCTCTAAACATCTCATGTACAAACCTGCCGCAGATCTCCTGAATAATTTGTTATTAATTAAGGTGAATCTAAATACCTTCATCCTGAATGACCTTTAATTCTTGACGTCCGGTGGAATGGTTCCGTCTTGCAAATATCACACAATAGGCTGGATCCATGTTGACGCCGCGCCCTGGCCCGGAGAAGATGCTTCCGAATGGTCTAGAGTCACACATTCTTCAGTTTGATCAATGGCTGGATGTTGGATGTAGACGATCGGGATGTTGGTATTTATCATCGCCCCGCACGCTGATCCTAGGTTGGCCAAAGCATCAGCTTCGGCATTCTCTTTGCGTGGTACCTGTTCCAAGGAAAAACTAACAAAACGCGCTGCTAGTGCTTTAACATGTTAGAGGTAAAGTGTCATTCTGGCGTTCTTAGCTGCATAAGACCCGTTAAAGTGATTAACTAATAACAAAGAATCGATAATGACGTTAAGATGAGTGATATCTAAGCTAAGAGCAGTAGTGAAATTACACGGATCTGGCTCGCGCGCAGGCCCTGACATCTCGTGGTTGGTCGGGAGGTGTCTCGCTGCGTTTGTTGAGTCGCCACACCGTTTTGATTTAGCCCAAAACATTGAAAAAAGACTTAGCTTAAAAATTGTTATTTTGTGATGAGATTTTGAGTTCAGAGGTCAGGTTACGCCTCGGGAAGAGAATAACAGAGCTCACCCGAGTCGTCTCATAAAAACGAGTCTTTCGGTACCCCTCTTTCTTTGAAAGTTGTGTGTGTGTATGTGCTTTTTTAAAATGTATGTTATATATGATGTCTACATTGTATGCTATGTATTGAAATGAATTGAAATAGTAATGGAAGGAAGCCTTACCAATATTGGCTCGTGTCTGTCTTCCGCTTGGGAATAGTGTTTGAGTGTGAATAGTGTTCCAGAACATACCGGGATTGCTTCAGGGATGTACCGGTGTCAGCGGACAGAGCTTCAGCGTGCCTCGAGAGTGTCAGGAATGTTCTCGGGTAGAGTTTCGGCGTGCATCAGGATCGTCGGGATTGTTGACTGGGCTCGGGCAGAGGTTCGACGTGCATCGGGATCATCAGTTGTGCTCGAGCAGAGTTCTGGCTTGCTTCGGAATGGATCGGGATTGTCCGGCAGGGCTTCAGGATGGATCGGGACGTCTCGGGATGGACCGGAATGCCTCTGGATGGACCGGCAAGGCTTCGTGATGGACCGACAAGGCTTCAAGATGCCTCGGGAGTGCCTCGGGGCAGCTCGGGAGCATCTCGGGAGCGCTTAACAGGGCTTCGGAGTACCACGAGGGGCCTTGGAATGCCCCGAAGGGAACCGAAAGGGATCGGGATTGCCCTGAAGGGTCTTAGAGGGGAGCCTGAAGGCTGGGGGGAGAGAGGAGAGAAAGGATGTGTGTGAAAAATGAGAGGGGGAGCCCTCTATTTATAGGGGTCAGAATCTGGCAAACTATGTCGCGGGACACAAGCTGCCATTACCATTTTTTGGTTTTCCTGGATTTAAGGGAATATTGTGGACTTGAAGAGGATTTTGTAATTATGATGTCTGGATGCAAAGTGGTCCGCACGGACTTGTATTGCTTTTTCATATTTTCCAAAATTCCTAAAAAGTCCTTTTGCCCTTTTTATCTCAAAAAGGCCCCACCTTGGTTTGGTTGGTGGTTTTTGGGGTTTTTGAAGGCTACCGGTGTTCGAGATCACATTTTTGTGAGTCTTTGGTGTTTCTCGTGCATCAGAAGGGAGCGATCTGGATTTGGGTACTTATAGAAGCCCCTCGACGACGTCACTGACGGAGGAAGTGGGGTCGTCGATAAGATAAGGGTCCTGATCTGGATCGCGTGCTGGGAGAGGAGGTGACCATGTAGGTCGGTTCGTGAGGATGTGGCAGTGTCCTGTTGTGATGTGACCGCTAAGGTCGGCTTTGAGGACGTGGTGGTGTCCTACTGTGTGACTGTTTAGGTCGGTTGGCTGGACCCTTTGATAGGATTCCTACGTATCCCTAGCGGGAATCAAGGCTGAACGTAGTTCCTGCGTGGGGTGAGTCTGTTGTCGTGCATGAGAACATGTGATGTCCTCTGACTGAGACTCTATGCGTGGACGTGTCGGCATCCTGTGGGTGACCATTTAGGTCGGTTGGCTGGACCCTTTGATAGGATTCCTACATATCCCTAGCAGGAATCAAGCCTGATCGTAGTTCAAAAATGGTGAGTGCATTTTCGAGTATGAGGACGTGTTATGTCCTCTGACTAAGACTCTGTGCGTGGATGTGTCGGGGTCCTGATGTAAGTTGGGGAGTGGACGTGTAGGTATCCTAAGGTGACTATTTGGAGGGGTCTACCTAATTATAGCTGTTTGAAGGGGTCTACCTAATTGTGACTGTTTGAAGGGGTCTACCTGATTGTGACTGTTTGAAGGGGTCTACCTAATTGTGACTGTTTGAAGGGGTCTACCTAATTGTGACTATTTGAAGGGGTCTACCTAATTGTGACTGTTTGAAGGGATCTACCTGATTGTGACTGTTTGAAGGGGTCTACCTAATTGTGACTGTTTGAATGGGTCTACCTGATTGTGACTGTTTGAAGGGGTCTACCTGATTGTGACTATTTGAAGGGGTCTACCTAATCGGGTAGTTTAAAGCCTTTCGGGCTATGGATAATGATTTGGGGAATTTATACGGTCTTCCGAACCGGGTAATTTAAAGCCTTCTGGGCTATGGATAATGATTTGGGTAATTTATGCGGTCTTCTGGACCGAGTAATTTAAAGCCTTCCGGGCTACAGATAATGGTTTGTGCCTGAGGACGCGTTATGTCCTCTGACTGAGGTTGTGTCATGCATGAGAAAGTGTTATGTTCTCTGGCTGAAGTGATGTCGTACATGAGGACGTGTTATGTCCTCTGACTGAGGTTGTGTCGTGCATGAGGACGTGTTATGTCCTCTGACTAAAGTGATGTCGTGCATGAGGACGTGTTATGTCCTCTGACTGAGCTTGTGTCGTGCATGAGGACGTGTTATGTCCTCTAACTGAAGTGATGTCGTGTATGAGGACGTGTTATGTCCTCTGACTGAAGTGATGAGCGGGGACGTGTTGGTGTCCTCAGCCGGGGATGAAAGTGTTTGTTCCTTGGTTCATGAGTATGAACCGGGTGGGGCCTTTTGTGAGGCGTGCTTGCTTTGTGCTTTGATTTTAAGAGGCGTTATTGCCTTTTGTTTTGTCCGCTGGGGAAAGGTTCGGGCTTACAATGATTGCCGGGGAAATGGCTGTTGGGGATATGTACTTTCGCACGGTCTTACTTTGATGGCCGTTTGATTTTTTGTCCGCTGGGGAAGGGGTTCGGGCTTACTTTGATGGCCGATTTTTGCTTCGTGTTTTGTGTTTTGGAGGCATTTTGTGCCTTTTTGTGTTTGAATGCGTTTTGTGCCTTTTGTGTTTGTTTTGCCATTTAGTGGGTGATGTTCGGGCTTATGATGACGGCCGGTGTTTGTTTTGCCGTTTAGTGGGCGAGGTTCGGGCTTACGATGACGGCCGGGGTTTGTTTTGCCGTTTAGTAAGCTAGGTTCGGGCTTACGATGACGGCCGGGGTTATCTTTGTTGGTTTAGGGACCAAACTGCATGAATTTTGCTGGAAATGGCCTTTGGACGGCCTAGGGCAAAGATTATAAGGGCAAAAGAGGAATTTCTCGTGGATGCAAAGTGGTCCGCGCGGATTCACTTTGCATGAAAAGTGGTCCGCGCGGCCTAGTCTTGAAATCTGATTTTTCCATGTCAAAATCAGATTGCTGTGACGCTATTCCTCTTCATTTTTCAAACATCAGCCGAGGGAGAAGGAGAAAAAGAGAGAAAGAAAACTTGATTTTGATCCAAATTTTCTTGAGAGAATTCTTTTGGGTTGATTTAGATTGCTATTATGGCGGAAAGAATCAGGCAAGGTCGTCGTCAATGGAGCCGAGAGGCCATAGAGAGGAGGTTGGACCTTCAAAGAAATTTTGCTTCCTTCTCACCTTCAACAATAAATCCGGATGTGTTGTATCCGGATTGGGAGGTGCACACCTTGCGGCGGAAAACCATAAAGGAGGTAAGAAATCAAATTTTGTTTTGATTCTTGCTTGAAATGATAGAACTAGGCTTTTACTTTTTGCATATTTGGGGCTTTTGTTGTTGCCATGTTTATTTTGTGAAATTGATGTTGAATTGTTGAAATTGGGTGTATATGGATTGCGGGTATGTGATTTTTGTTCAAAAAGGGGGAGTTTAGCTCTTATTCGTGAAAATAATGTGCCTCTCCTTGAAATGCATGCTTTGGTGACTTGTACCTTGATGCTATATTTGTGTGTACATGGGTTTTTTTTTTGTGGGAAAACATTGTCGTGTAGGGACGGAATTTTTGTGAAAAAATTGCCGTGTCGAGACGGACTTTGTGGACACCCCAACCCGGAACCTAACACGTATCCCGAGCCGGAGAGTCCAAACTAAGAAAGACCACCTGTAATTTTTGAAAACTTTGGACTTAACTAAAAAGAGTACAACTTTAACATTCACACTCTAACAATAACTTAACTCATCTCCACTTGGAGGAAAACAAAACATGAACTAACTTTAAACCAACTTTAGTTACAACATTTACAAAAGTTCACAAAGTTTAAGTTTGAAACAAAGTTGCATATATACACAAACTCCACCAAGGAGCTAAACCAAAATACAAATACAACTCCTAACCAAGACATAAACATACCCAACAACCCAAAATACTCGTACAAACTCCTCCCCGTCCTCACTGGCCGGGTCCTCCTATCTCAGGCCGATCTAAAACATTAAAGGGAGAAGGGTGAGAATAAATCTCAATAAGTCATTATGAGTGCAACAATATGCCAAGTAAGATGCAACACATATAAGGTGCATATAACACATTGGAAAAGCTGTAAACACCTTACATTACCTTGGTTTACCTTTTCAAGTCTGACCAATAAGTCGTACAACATCGGGAGATAAAACTCCACTCATTTGTGAACTGCTTGAGAATATTCACATCTTATAAGACCCATTTTTCAGGGAACCATATAAGATATTAGCAACTCTGTAAGGCTTTTGGCTCAATACAGATGCTATAACCCCAATCTGTGGCCACAAAAGGGGACAGTCACAGGTATAACGTAATCCAATCACATTAGGTCACACTTTCCATAATTGATCGTATTCCGTTATACCCCTAAACATCAGCTGATTAACACAAGTTCAAGCACATAATAGTTACTTGAAATAAAATCCACCAAAGGGATAAGAATAAAACAACATGGTAAAGCATACTCATGTTCAATCCATACTGTAGTGCAACATTCATTTCATACACTATGTATATCACAACCAATGAATATGAACTCAAGTAAGGCAACAAGGTATCATAAACCAGCCCTACATAATCAATGTACAATAATACATGACCTCTATAAAGGTCCAAGTTCGATTTACCAAGTTGGATTCACTTTGGTTAAGTGATGAATCAAGACTGTCAAGCATTTTCCGAACAATATTTAAAGCCCTTCCACAATTCCATTTTAATCAAGTAAGACATCATTGTGTAGCTAAAGTGTTCTACTTTAATCTAATTTAAAGAGGGTACACTTTGGTTCTAGGTTGAATAGGTTTCTAGGCCGTAGAAAATGATTCAGAGACTGCGGGTAGGGCACGACTCGTGCCCCAGGGCACGACTCGTGCCCCTTATACACCCCACCAGAAACACTCGTCCCCCATATGGAATGACTTAGGCAAAAATCCAAGGGACGACTCGTGCACGACTCGTGCCACAGAGAACGAGTCGTGCCTTCTGTCCAGAATGCAGAATAGAGCTGAAATAACATCAGCAACCAAACCAAGTTGACCCAAACCAACCTTCCTCTGTTTTCAAAGTGACCAAAATCAGTACCAACATCAGTAAATACAATTCCCAAACTATTCCATACCCTTTCCAAACTAATTCAACACCAACCAACATCATTTTAGTACTAAAACTTTATGTCATTTTGCCATGCAACCATTCTATCAAGTCATTAACACCCAAAAATCCCATACACCATTTTTCTTTCAACTTCAACACCTCATTATAACCAAAATCAGTTCAACCTTTACAAAAATCCTTTTAAATCAAATATCTTGGTTTAACAATACCAAAATCATTTTCTTGCAACAAAACATCCACTAGCATCATAAAATGAACAATTAATTGAAAGAAGTCATAATAACTTACAAAATAGTGCGAAATGGAATATTTATATGACCGGCTCTACGCTTTCCCCTCGACACCCCGAACAAAAATATGCAATTTGTTTTGAAAACGAAAAGGTATTGAAGAGTGTCGAATTTTTTAGAAGAAGAGGCTTAGGGTTTGGATCTCCATGGCTTTTTGGAAAGAAGATTACTGAAGAAGAAGGAAATGAGGTTTCCTTTGTTAAATTCCCATGGATAATTATGAAGGGTTTCAATAAAGCTCCTCTAAGATTCAAGGCAAAAGCACTAACACCTCTAACTTCTCTTCTTTACACCCAAGCACCTCACACTAATATAATCATTTTATTAAAAATTCCAATTATTATTATTTCACTACACTCCTTATATTTTATTCTATTTAGACCCTTTAGCATTAAAATTAATTCCTTTTCATCCTAACTTCACATAATTCATCAAAACATAAAATGAGCACATAAACTTAGCAAGAAGCATAAAAGACATAAAATGAAATACTACCACCCGACCCCCACGTGCTCAACGTGTGCTAAAATAGTGCCTAATTTTAGGGTCGTGACAGACTTTGTGTTGTAAATGTGTGCCGTGTTTTGTGAAAAATGGGCGTGTAGGGACGAATCCCTCTTTTGAGAAAATTTGGGAAATGTGTGTCATGTTTTCGTGACGGACTTTTGTTTGAAAAATTTGCCGTGTTGGGACAGACTTTTATGCTTTGCCGCATTGGGACGGACTTTTATTCTTTGCCGTGTTGGGACGGACTTTTGTGCTTTGTCATGCTGGGATGGACTTTTATGCTTTGCATTTTTTTTTATATTTGCTTAAGTGCTGTTACTGAAGTACCTTTGCTGTGTTTACCTGCAGGATGAGGTGCCTTCGTCTGGGAAGGCAAAGAAGATGAAGTCATGGGGGTGTCTTGAGGCCATGGTTGAGGTGTGGCGGAACCTGCCTGATATTTCTCGGGATGGGAGGCCTAGCCCTCGGAGGCTAGTGATTGCTACGGGGCTGAACGTGTTTGTGGAGAACCTGGCCGGGATAGCAGAGATGAAGAAGAACAAGGGCGTCTTATTGGCCTTGTCTGGGTACTGGTGGGACACCACACATACCTTCCATTTTAGCTGGGGAGAGGTGACAGTGACTCCTACTGACTTTGCGGCGATCACCAGGCTTTCCTTTAAGGGGGAGTCGGTGAAGTGGCGGGACAGGATGTCCGACGAGGTGCTTACTGAGCTGCTTGGCTTTGCGCCTTACCCCCGTAAGGGCTTGGGCATGGTGTACCACAATGTAGAGGCGCATATCACGGCCAACATCGGGGCTTATCGCCGGGGCACTGGAGTAGTGACGGCTGAGCAGCTGGCGCGCTCTTTTCTGTGGTTTGCTCTTTCCGAGACTTTGTTCTCGAATCACGCCTCTTTCGCTCTTTTCCCTCTGCTGGAGAGTTTGGTGGACTTGGAGAGGGTTGGTGAGATTGTTTGGGGCGAGGCGGGCTTGGCCGAGCTCTATTTTGCTATGGACAGGTTTAGCCGGGGCGCGGCCAGATTCCTGGGATGCTTTGATTTTGCACTGGAGGTATGAGTTTATTGATGTTTGTAGTTTAGCAGTTTATCATTTCTCCGTCTTCTTTTTCTTCTTCTTTTTCTTTTTCTTGTTCTGAGCACTATCTGCCTTTTTGTTGCAGGCGTGGTGCTATGAGGTCTTCCGGTGCCAGCCGTGGGATTGGGAAGATGAGGCCATAATAGGCTATCCCACCATGCTGTGCTGGGCCCGCCCTTTGAGGAAGAGGAGGACGACCAGGGGAAAGGTCACTGTTGCATATAAGGATGTGCAGGAGTACCTGGAGAGGGATAGTCCGAAGGGGTTTGAGCTGTACCCTTGGACTCGGTATGATGATGATGAGTTTGAGGGTGCCCCCGGGGAGACACAGCAGAGGAAGATGCTGTGGGGCCTTACTTGCGATGTCATGTATCTGGGGGAGAGGGTCTTCTGGCAGCATGGCGCAGGTGTGCCTCCTGTGGCTCCGAGGAATCCGCCCCTTGGTATTATGAGTCCTCTTGATATGGACGTGCTGGAGTACAAGAGGTAGCAGGATGGCGTGAGCGCCGAGGATGTCATCCTGGATGGAGAGGAGTATGCTGCCTTTGTTAGTGTAAGTGCTCCAATTTGAGTTGTTAATATTTTCGTTAGAAAATTAACGAAAGTTTTAACATTGCTAACATTTCTAACAATTCCTAACATTTCTAACCAAGCAAGGGTAGATTAGGGATTGCCATTTAAAGATAAACCATGGAAAAGAATCAAAAAAGCAAAAGAAATGGTCAAAAACCCGAAATAGAAATGGCTGGGACATTTTCTGTTGCTTAATTTGAATTTTATTCCTTGTGTCCAAAGCCTGAAGCTGTAATTAATGAACAGTGCACGCTTCCTCTCTTGTCCGCGCGGATGATTATGGAGTTTTCAGAGGGCTATAAATTAAGGCCTTCGATCCACGTAAATAAGAGCAACAACACAATTTGCAACTGCACCTTGGCGAAAAATAGGGAGAAAACAGTGGGAATTCACTTGAATTGCCACCATTTTCTCTTCAATCTTTCCCAAACCCCACTCACTCAAAATACTTTCAAATCACTCTCATACATACTCTCATACATACACTAACTCAAGCTCAAATCACCCTTTTAGGAGGAGGATTAGAGAGAAAACATAGAGGACTTCATTGTTATCTACTTGTTTTCTCTTTAACCAACTCAAATCATCAACCCTAAACACTTTCAAACCCTAAACACATTCAAGCCTTTGAATCCATTCAAACACAAAACACAAGGAAGATAGGTATAACCTCCCTCTCCTTACCCTAAAATTCATCCATGCATGCATTTTCAAACTCCAAAATGTAGTTTGTTCATCTTCTTGCCCTAGATCCAAGAAGATCACCATGGAAGTTCATCTCCATGGTTGATCTTCTACAATGATCAACATTCTCTTCAAAGTGTTCTTACTTACTTGCAAATGCATTTTCAAAACCCTAAAAAATCATTTTCATACATCAAATCTCATTTTTCAAAGGATAAAATTCCCCTTCCTAAGCAAATGAAGTGCTTAGTCCTAATGTACCCCAAGGATGGTTTGATATAGTTGATTCACCACTAAAATGTCAAGTGATCACTAATCAAAACCTAGGGAAATGGGGACAAGCATGGATGCCAAACCCCCCTTAAAATCATGTTTTTCTTCTTAAGAAAGTTGCTGTCCAGTAGCAATTTTCTAAGACCTCTGTCCATGGTCTAATTTTTTGGACACAGATAAACTTGGAATTTGGTGTTGACAACAAAACACTTTTTTTTAGCCAATATCCAGAGATTTCCAGACATATTTTTACTTTATTTTTTTCGTGAGTAAAACTCCCTTTTTCAAATTTTCTTTTAAAGGTCAGTTCCTCAGTCTCTGGAAGTCCAGATTTCATATCTGAGATTTCCAGAAGGTTTTGGTCCCTCAAATCATCTCCAAAATGGAAAATTCTTTTAAAGAAATCTTATTTAAGGTGTCTGGAACAACTTTCATTATCTGAGTTTCCTCAGATTATAAAGTTTTAAAGCCCTTAAATCCATTTCAAAGTCAAGTGTCTACTGCCTTTTTCATTCTGGCAGAATTGGTTTTCAACTTCAAAAAAACCTTTGAGTCCCAAAACTCAACCCAAAAATCATACCAAAAATCGTGGGATTCGCTCAAAGTCTAATAAAGATTTCCTAATTTTTACTTTTCTCAGTTTCAATTTGTTTTGGCCAAAGTATCACACACACACACACACACAAATGGTTTTTAATGCTTGGAAGACTCGTTTTACGAGGCATTCCGGGTGAACACTAACGTTCTTCCCGGCATGTAACGTGACCTCCGAACCCAAATCTCTTATTTCGGGCATTTTTCAAAGTTTTGGCCCTTAAAACAAAAATGGCGTGGCGACTCCGTTTTTCCGGTTTTTATTTGGTTTTCAAAGAAACGAAAAATCGAATTTTCTCCGCGAGTTGGAAAATTTCAACATCGTCACAGTGGCGGCTCCGCTGGGGATCTAAGCTTTTTAAAAAAAATTTGATATTTGGTATATTGGTGGAAACCATTAAACTTCCCGTTATCGCCTCCTAACACGAGTCAGGGATAAATTGTGGTTTAACAATCCCACGTACCGGTATCATTGTTTTCAAAAAAAAAAACTTTTGAGGGTCAAGCTTCCGTCCCGGCATTTAAAATCGTTTGTGGTGTGTGTCGATTTTTTTACATTTTCGTGTTGTTTTGGCCGCCTCGGAAGAAGTCAAAATTTTGACTTTCGGAATCATGTCCCTAACTGTTTGAATTTTGAATATTGAATTATGTGCCTATGTGTTATTTGCTTTAAAAAAAAAAATTCAAAAAAAAATTCAAAAAAAAAAGAGATTTTCAAAAAAAAAAAAAAGAAAATTTTCAAAAAAAATCATGCATCATTCTTTTTAAGACACATGAAAAATTTCTATTTTACTCAGAAAAAGAAGATAGACTGCTTGCACACTACGCGCACGTGACCTTACACTGCACACTACGTCCCTAACCCGGGAAAATCCCTGTCGCGGCCCGTTTGGTCTTATTACGCCTCTCGGTGCAAGCACGGGACTACCCAAACATCCCATGGAGCCTCGTGTCGACCATGCACTTGTCCGTGACACACTTTGTCCGAGACCCGGTTGGTTTTTAGTCTGGTCTGTGTCATGCCCTGTCTGTGTATAGACCTTTCCTTTCAAGCCTTAGTCGGCATACCAAGTCAATATCTTTCGGGGACCCTAATCAGTCGAAGTTCTGCCGGTTTTCCGTCATGGACTTTGACCAGATATTGACTGGCGCCTTGACTTTGACTCTGACTGGCACAAATTATACACTGACTTCCAGCATGACACTGAGTCATCAAGGATTAATGATTATTCCATGCCTAATTACGGCCTAATTGACGACAAGTCAAGATCAATTGTGGACATTCATCAGTCCAAATCATGCCGACTT
Organism: Adenophora triphylla var. japonica; assembly: GCA_022495995.1. NCBI lineage: Eukaryota > Viridiplantae > Streptophyta > Magnoliopsida > Asterales > Campanulaceae > Adenophora > Adenophora triphylla. Next base: position 42,720 of record JAFEMH010001562.1, read on the forward strand.
TTTGTCGAGCCCTCGGACATGATCTTGACTTTGACGTCAGCTTTGTCCGTAATTTACATCGAATGCTCGTTAAGACTCGATTACCCGCCAGACTTTTAGGATCGTTTTTCTTTCGGTCGGTGGGACCCGCTTGCCCTATAGGACCCTCGCCCGGGGCTGTCCACCCTGGGAGGTCGAAATACAGGTAGAATACGAGGGGCTTATAGACGTAGTGATGGGGCCCACTGATCCAGGATCCAGAGTAGTTTGCGAAAAAGAAGAGCAATCTTTTCCAACCGATTAGGTTAATAAAACATGTTTTAAGTAAACAAGAACAAATAACTGCATGTTGCATGAGCCCAAAGCCCAAACACTTACCCTCCTTTAATCCCCAGACATCTGAACCCTCGTACCTTTTCCCCATGACTCCTCACAAAGGTTGGTTCCGGACACCGGTCACCGTTTGATCGGTTGGGAAGAGTCAAGTGCATCGTCAACTTCGCCGTTTGTTCCGACTCGGGTTTGAGAATGTCCGCATCGGCCGGTAATGATGGGGACAACGTCACTCCGCCTCCCAGACCCCTCGTACATAACAACAGTGGAATCGGTTAGCGAGAACGTATGAGATTACGACAGAAGCACGGTGAATAGCCTTATGGAGGCTATCAAAAGCCATGGTTTGGCCGCCAGCCTCAACCCTGATGGCACCTTCACCGTGGAAGAAGAAGAGGATGCCAATCCCACTCTCAGTCGCCCTGATTACTCCAGGATGCCACCACCCACCTCCTATGGTACCACTACCAGAACCCATGATCCTCGATCTTTGGGTCACCCGGCCCCCAACTTCGAGACCACCGGATCCACACAGCAGACGGCACAAATCAATTCACGGTCCCTCGGTGGGGGCAAAGCCGATGCGGAATGTCTTCTCATGGTTGGGGTTATCTCGAATGCCACGGCTAATTGGGATCCCGCCACAGCTTGGAACCGATCAATCCGGGCCTTCGCAGCTAGTCAGCTCAAAGGGCCACAACAACGGTTCGGCATGCCTCAGCGGCCGTCGAGCCTCCTCGAGAATGATGTTAGCTCACTGCTCCTCCCACATCTTTCACCAACCCATTCCTCACTCGGGGTTCGATGGGTTACCAAACCTCCATCCCGGTTTCATCGGAATCACCGGGACCGCAGTACCTCCGGGTTATACACCATCGCTCGGCCCGGCCATGCAATTCAACAGTCAGGGACAGCAGCCCGCACCGAAGCCTACTTATGGGTCTCACTCTGGAAATCCAAGCTATCCGGCTACATCAGGACTGCCTCCACCCACTTTGCCAGTTGAAAATCAACAGCAGGCCGCAAGGTTCTATCCCTTCGCCCAGGCTCCTACTCATGCTCCCCCGGGCAATTTGGGCCAAGGACAGGTTTTCACCTACGTCCCCGGATCGGCCATTCCCTCCACCAGTCCGCCGCCAGTGGTAGATCCTCTCTCTAGCTCAGTCACTGGTTTGAACGCCATGGTTCTACCACACGATCCTCATCTGGCCTGGTTCATCGAACAACATAAGGAAATGAAGGCGCAGATTGCTGAATTAACTGCTAAGAAATCTGCCTTCCGGCCTACGGACCCGGACTCCATCGTTCCCCTGCCTCACAAATTTGTTATGACCTCTTTGATGGTACTGCATGCCCGAAAACTCATCTGGACACGTATACCTTGGCAATGAAGGCCAAAGGGTGTACCAATCAGCAGTTGGCTGACTATTTCAGTCTGTCTTTGAAATCCAGTGCCTTAAAATGGTTCTTCCGCTTAAAGCCCGAGGCCAGGGCTACATGGGACCAGATTACCAATGCCTTCACAGAAAAGTACAAGGCCAACTTGGAATAGGAAACAAATAGAGTTGATCTGGAGACAACAGTGCAGCGTCCCGACGAGAATGTTGGGGATTTCTACAAGCGGTGGAATCTGAAACTCAGTGAGATGGCAATCCCTCCTTCTGAAGAGGAGCAACTGGACATCTTCCAATCATGCCTGAAACCACATCTGAGAGCCTCCCTCAGTCACTTCCCGTACTCAGACTTACGAGCCATGGTTAACTCCGCAGCTAAGTTTGAAAAGGCTTACAATCAGCAACCGGCTGCTGCGCCTGCTTACAGATATCGGGCTCCTCCTTCAAACACCGCCCCTGCTCCTGCTAAAGGCAAAGAGATGATTAACTACGCGGGACAGGAATGTAACAACACAACTCCTTTCGCTCCCAGAAAACCAGCCGAGCCCAGACCACGGGTCATGAACCTCGAAAACTTTGGAATGCCTCTGAACGACATCTTTAGGGGACTGGTGAAAGAAGGCTTGCTGCGGCCTTTGGAAAATTTCCAACCCAAGAATCCGAATGCTCCCGTGGATACTTCAAAGTATTGCGCTTTTCATCAAGCCCATGGACATCTGACTGACAACTGCTTCACTCTGAAAAAGGCGATCCAAGGCTTGATAGAGCAAGGAAAGTTGGAAGGCCCCGAAGGGCCTAATACATTCAAAAATCCTCTGCCAAGGAACCATAATCAAATAAATTTGATTGAATGCGGAGAACCTTCGCATGCCCGGGAAGATGCCGATGAAGGTTCCCAAATACCCATGGCCAACCTTGTCGAGGATCCTGAATTTGGATTCCCCCTCAGCCTTGAGGATATCGAACGGATCAACCCACCTTGGTCTCATGTCAAAGACTTCCTGCAAGAGTACGAGGCCCGCTATTTCTCGGATGAAGGGAAAACCGATACTGAAGAACTGGGGCTGTTCCGGTCAAAACATGAGAGAACCATTTACACAAGATGGTTAGAACAATCGAGAAGAATCGAGCAAGAAAGCTTCAGACGGGCGCCTGTACTGGGGCTTATCAGCAAAGAGGCCGAAGAGCATCTGGAGCTAGTACACTTCTGCAAGTTGGTTTTGGGAGAGGCTGAATATGATCCCGAGAACAGCGAAGAATCAGAGGAAGAGGATTGCTTCTATATCCTGCCTGGAGTCAAATATGTGCCACCCCCTCTCACTCTTCCCCCGTAGTTTCTTGGTGGAGAAGCCGAATCGCAACTACCACTTCCGGGAATGGGAGCATATGACAATTTCTGCGGCTGCACGCACCCATATTCCCCTAACGGGTTTGATCGGCGTTCCCTCTCAGCCAAAATCCCGGTAGTATGGGAAGATGATTCCGATGACAGCGATGACGATGATGATGACGAGAGCGAAGAGTCAACTGAGGCCCCAGATCCGGAATCAATCTGGAACAATCAGGCCGGAAACAATCCCATGGGAGCCAGATACAATGGTTGGTTGTCAGCAAGCGATGACGAAGACACTTCAGAAGACAAATATGAAACCGAGGACATGAAGGCCATGAAGTTTCCTGGGTCTGAGCACGTGGATGTCTTGGAGTTCAACACTGCCTACCATGCTTTGGGGAAAGGGTTTTCAGGCGTCCGATCCAGGCTGATAGTCGAAGATCTGATCGAGAGAGGAAAACTAACTCCCATCCGCCCAAATGAGAAAATAACCATGGTCAGATCAAATCCACCCCGGAATCAAGTAACACTCCTTGTCAGGGTTACCCAAGAAGAGGTCACCTTCCCCGAATGTATGTCGGCTCTCAGAGAAGTCCTGGAAACCGGCATGATACCGGATGCGCCTCCCACACAGAGTGCTATAATCATCTCCGGCTACGAGTATTACAGAAAGGAACCAGAATGGTTGCACTATACCGGGGATGAGATCGAAAAGCCGCCGAGCCCCGACAATAGCGACTCTTGTTGTATGATAACTGTGAGCAAGGCGGACTATGGGAGCGAATCGGAGGACGCCCTAGCTCTGTGGGCCATCCAGGGGGCAACAACACAACCCCAGACTCAAAAGCCTGTGACTTGGGAAGCAGTTATAAGGGCCGCCCAGGAAGGAGCTAGTACAGCTCAGCCCCTCACCGTTGCTAGACTCCGTCAGAACCAGTGGCCGATAGCCAAAAAGGCTCCCCCGGGCAAATCTTCCAAGGGAATCCCAAGGCAGATAAGAAGGCCATAGATCAAGCACCTGAGGAGAACCGCCGCCCCTATGCTAAGACAGCCGAAGCTCCTGACCCCAGAAAGGAGGATCCCGTGCTCACCCAGTTGAAGCAAACACATGCCAACATCTCTCTATGGTCCCTGCTCACCTCATCCTATCCCCACAAGCTAAAGCTGGAAGAAAGCCTGGCTCGCACTCTGGTGCCTATTGATGCTACTCCCGATGACGTGGTACAGCTGATTGGAAACAATCACTTTCACAGATCTCGACCTCCCTCAATTTGGGGCTGATCATAACGAGCCTCTCTTCATCACAGTCCAATTGGATGAATGACGCCTCCCTCGGGTCCTGGTTGATAATGGGTCCGGAATGAACATTCTTCCGGCAAAGATCATGAGCCTGCTTGACATCAAGTCCACGGACTTAAAACCTCCCTCCCTCACAGTCAAAGCTTACGACTCGACATCTCGAGCAGTCCTTGGAGTTGCTACTTTGGACCTCTGGTTTGGCCAGAAATTGATACCTGTGGAATTCCAGGTTATTGACATCCCGATCACTTTTAATGCCTTATTGGGAAGACCTTGGCTGCACCAGGTCAAGGGGGTCGCCTCAAGCCTCCACCAGTGTGTGAAATTCATCTCAAATGGGGACCTGATGACCATTTATGGGGATTTAGTCACCTTGGAGGGCACGGATACGGGTGGAATACCTATTCTGGAAATCAAACATGATGAGGAAGGTCTCATGCTAACGGGCTTCACGGTCGAGCCTCCCAAAGCCCAAGTGTGCAACATAGATCTGACAATCACCCGGGATAAAATCCCTCCGGTCTTGAAAATGATGAGAAAGATGAGCTATCTACCTGGCCTCGGTCTAGGGAAACACCAATAAGGAACTCACAAACTCATCGAGGTGAAAGGACAAAAAACTCGCCACGGCCTGGGATATGAGGCCACCTCAGTGGACACCGCGAAAGAAAAAGAACTTGCTCTACAAAGGAAAGAAGCTATCACAGGAAGGGTCCCGGTCAACAACCCTAAATCTCTCCCTTTCAGTCCTAATTTGGCTGACTACTTTGTAAAGGGTCCCACACAACCGGGTAACATCACAGAGCCCACTCCTACAGAAGGGTGGCTGAAGCTACAGGATAGCCTTAACAAGTTTAGGGGAGCCAAAGCTAACCCGGTCCGTAGGGTGTTTCTGGACCTACCCAAGATACCTGGGGCTACCACTACAATGAAAAGTGAGTACACTTTCAAAGGCGTGCCAAGCCTAGTGGAACAGTTCGAAAAGCTTACTGCCCAGGATGGCCCGAAGCCTGAGTTTGAATTGACAGTGCCGAAAGCCAAAGCCACAGAAGTCTTTTCAGATGATTGGGATGGTCCGATTATGCAGCAGTTGTTCGGGGAAGAGATCCAGGTGCCAGACCTGATTGATTTCAGCTCAGTCAAAGAAATGGTAGCGATGATCGAGGAAGGAGGACAGAAACAGTATAATTCCCGAGTCGTGAGGTCACTGGCAGCGATGCCATTAAAGAATCGGGAAACTCTCCCAGGCCCGTCCGCGACCAAAGAAGAAATGATCACCAAGCCTGGATTGGTCCCCCATCCCTTTGTGTCAATCTAGGAAGAGTCCTCCGAGTCTCTCATTGTTAAGGTCGAGTCTCTAGGGTCGTCCGATGGCCTTACGCCTGAAGACTACAAGTCTGTAGCAAACGCTGTATTCCTTTTCGTTCTCAATGAAATGACCTTTCTGAGTATCCCTTGATTGCCACTTTAACTAATGATAAATTAACTAATAATTTTTTTTTTTAATAACGATTCATTAGATAAAGAAGCAGACACATTAAATAAACAAAAAAAAAGAACAAAAATCTTTAAGCAGGTTGTTCGGAAAGAGGAAAATCGAGCCCAAACTGCCGAAGAGATTTTGACGAGTGTGAATCTGGGAACTGCGGAAGAGCCTAAAGAGACGCAGATTTGTAGGAAAAGGATGCCCTACAAAATCCTACAAAGTCCTCAACTCATGGAAAGTAGCCCTCTTCATCAAAGAAAACATCATATGCAGATACGGGTTGCCAGCCGAAATCATCTCAGATAATGGATCCCACTTCGAAGGGGAATGACACAGGCTGCTGGCGGAATTCAGAATAACCCGTCACAAGTCATCTCCCTACAGGCCCCAAACCAACGGAGCCGTCGAAGCAGCAAACAAGACTCTGGAAAACATCATTCGGAAAATGGCTGTCCGAGGCAGAGATTGGCCCGAGAAGCTACACCTAGCACTCTGGGGCTACAGAACATCCGTCAGAACTGCAACAGGGGAAACACCATTTGCTCTTACCTACGGAATGGAAGCCGTACTCCCAATTGAGTTAGAAATCCCCTCACTCCGTGTACTGTTGGAAAGTCAGATCAATGAGGTCGAATGGCTCCAAAGTCGCCATGATGAATTGGCCCTGCTAGATGAACGACGATTGAAAGCAATGGAACATATCCGAGCTTACCAAGGGAGAATGGCCAGAGCCTTCGACAAGAAAGTAAAGCATCGGGAGATTAGGGAAGGTGATCTCGTTTTGAAAGAGAAAGCCCCAGTCCGTATCAACCCGCTTGGCAAATGGGAGCCTGTCTGGGTCAGGCCATATGTTGTCCAAAAGATCTTCTCCGGAGGAGCCATGCTACTTGCAGACCTCGACGGAAATCCTTTTGTACACCCAGTGAATGGTGACAAGCTGCGCAGATACTACGCGTAAAAACACTGAGTCATTTCAAAAACAAAAACAAAAAAAAATATATAAAAAAAAAGTGCTAAAAGAGTAATACCCAACTAGGTTGAAAACCCGAAAAGGGCGGCCTAGGTAAAAAACAGGGTTGCATCAAAAAAAAAAGAAACAAAAAAAGAAACAAAAAAAAAACAAAAAAAAAAAACAAAAAAAAAACAAAAATTGGGTCGAACTACGGAGACACAGGCCCTTTGTCCAGAAGGGAACGTAGGCAGCTGGAAACGGTTCGGTCTAAAATACAAATAAAAGTCATACTTTGACATCAATACACTGATCAGACCATGAAAGCGTCTCGAAAAACTCTAAAGCAATTCACAAATTCATTACAGTTAAAAACTTTTTGATGAGTCTAAGCCCGATTCATTCCTACAACTGGCAGCCTGCTAAAAGAAAACTAAGATACATAATCAAACTAATGTGTGCGCTTTACGACAAGAAAGGGATACTCGGAAACCTCAAGGTCACTCCAAGCCGCTCGTGCGGCATCTCCCCTCTTCTTCCCCCTTCGAGTCTTCTTCTTACGAACGGGAAAGATGTCGGTCTTCCTCCTACCAAGCTACGGTATAGGAACGGGATCTATCAAACCGGCCTCTGTCGGGGCCTTAGTGGCCCTAGCATCATCCCTCATCTCCTGTAGCCTAGGCTGGTAGCATAGGAGTCCTCCTCTCTGCCTCTTGACATAAGCCTCATAGTCGGTCACAACATCTCCGCGCCTGTCATGAGGGTTGGCCCTCGCCTCGGCCCTCCTCCTCTCCCAGCTGTCGGGTCCTCCGCACCCACAATGGCCTCACGCCGTCTCAAAATAGCCATCTGAGTCTCTTCAAAATGCCCCTCGTACCAATCCAGGTACCAAGTGGTCAGAAAAACAGGTCTCGGACGTCTGAGGATAACCCGAGGAGGAAAGACGTCATACCTCCATACTCGGGAAAGAAATGGAAACACCGAAGGATCATCCATAGAAGCAGAAGCCACCACCCTGGTGGCTATATCATCAAAGTCCTCCAAAGGAACTGCTCCAAACCGAACTGTCTCGAGAACCAAAGCCGGAATGTAAAAGGCTGGGCGAAAGCCCGGAAGCATAACCACGGGAGATCCGTCCTGAACTACTCTCCGAGTCTCCACCCGCCAATGAGGCACCGACCATCTGATATCTTCAGTCTGGCGACCAGCCATCCATTGCTCCCATGAGCCCTGATCATCAAAATCCACGAAACCCCTCTCTGGCAAATGTCCGAGGCTTGATCATATCGAAGTTTCCGAAGAATCCCCAGTGCTCCATCGGCCACAAAGTCAAGAGAAACGGGCTGCCCCCGTGCATATACCGTCTCCCGGTAGCCAGCCTGTCGAGAGCATGAAAAGTCTCTCCCAAGATCAAAGGTACAACGTCTCTGCCCAAACGACAGTGAACGACTACATCTAGCAGAGCCCGATGACAGATTCCAAAAGAATAGACCATGAACAAGGTCCCGAACATGCAAAGTGCAAAGGCATCCCAATAGGCATCGTCAGGCAAACCTAAGCTCCTAAATCTATCAGGGAGACCAGAAATGTTAAAATGATCGGGACCACAGATCATACCTTGTGCTTCCTCCGGGGAAAGATGAAGAAGGTTACACAGCTTGTCAACAAAAGAGGCTCCTCCGGGCAAAGGAATTGCAATCTCCTCCACCTCAGGACCACCAAGCAAAGCCCGAAATTCTTCAACAGTCGGGACCATTTCATTGTAAGAGAAGCAAAAACATGCCTTCTAGTGTCCCAAAACGAGGAAGAAGCTCTCAAAAGTTCATAATCCGGAACCAATTCCTTGAGAGACCACAAGCATCGTATCTTGTACCTTTCTTCAAAGAATGACCTCCTCTCATGCATAATCTCCCGAGACCACTCTTTAAACTTGTTGAAGAATTGCATTTGAGAATTTTGGGATAATTTTGGTGGATTTCTCATGCTCACAATTCTCTCCATGGTTTTTCTCTCCTTCTTCCCGAAAATGGGTGTTTGAACTGGTGGTTGAAGAAGGTGTTTGAATTTGAAATAAAGGAATACCAAATCTGAAGCAAAATTAAAGGACAATGTCAGATTCCTGTCCTATCCGCGCGGACATGTTTGTCACCCAGAATTTTTTTTTGCAACAGTCCAAACTGCTGCACCACGGAGGAATATTTTCATCCCGGTTGCTCGAAACCTGTGCAAAGCCTACCCAAACAGCTCACATACCAAATACTCACACCCTTGCCAAAAAACCGGGGCTCATGCGACAATGCATTCATATAAAATTGCATTCATGATAGATAAGATAGAATAAAATCCTAAATCATTACATTCAAAAAAAAAAAAAGAAAAGCAAAAAAAAAATGTGCATAAAATGTATCTGTCTGAATAAGTACAATCCTAGTCCCAAAAATCAATCTCAGAAAATCGTCAGTCAGAATCCTCGGTGGCCGGCGCTTTCCCCCGACCCCTCTTGCAGCTCGGGCCCGCCTCCTCGGTAGCCATGAATGTCTCGGGCTCAGAATCATCGTCCTCGTCTCCGGAAGAAGGCTCGTCAGGACCAACCAGCACGCTCTGGTACGGCAGACCAAGATCCGCAAAGAAGTCATATCCGAAGGTGAATGCGTCGGACTCCTGGACGTGTGAAGAAGACCCACCGTGATGCAAGACATGCCCCTTCCCGTACGGATCCCCGAGAATGACGTGGTCCGAAGGCAGCACCACGCTAGGATCTTTGAGAGGAGAAAGAGGAGTCTCGGAAGAACGCTCAGAAGGCTCAGGGGAAGTCTCCCGCTCGACAGGCGCCGGCTGTGCTCGCCTCGCTCTAGCCTGAGGGGCTCCACAAGCCACCATCCTCCTGATGAATCTCTTAGCCCCGATCACCAGCCGTCGGCTTCTCCACGACCACCTCAGGAAGCGCACGGAAGCAAAAGCGTCGAGAAATAATTGAGGCAAAAAATGATGACGGGAAAGAAAGGAAAAGACGAAGCAAAAAAAAAAAAGAGGTGGGAAGGAGAAGCCGTACCTTCATGCCGGACGAGGTGAAAAGCTCGTGGAAGCCGCTCGGGTGAGGATCTGCACCCTCAATCGGACCCCATCCTGGACGTATGAAAAGTCCGTCCGCGGGTACCTTACGATCCCTACCCCCTCTCGCTCAAGGACACTGGGGCATCCTCGGCCTCCTCAAGATAAATACCGGATCTTGCTCAATCGCCACGAATGCCGAGAAGTGCGGCCACCTCGTGTCGCCCCAGGTCTCCGACCTCTCGCTCGGATGCATCATGTCGACAGAAGGCTCCACTGGAGCCATCAAAGGCGAGTTCACGCCATGCTGACGCGTCACTCTCTCTCCCAGATAGTACACGTCGCAAGTCAAGCCCCTCAAAATCCTCCGCTGCACGGTCCATATCTCGGCACCCTTCAGCTGCTCCACATCGAAGCGGTCCCAGGGGTAGAAAATCATCCTCTCATCGGTCTCAGCCCTCGTCAAAGGCAGGCACTCCCTGTACTTAAGGGTCGTGCGCCCCTTAGAACCTCTCTTCTCTCGAGCATGCTTGCTCCAGGAGAGCATGGCCGGGTATGCCCCGATGTACTCCTCCGGCTGTCGCCACATCGTAACGTGAAAGAACTCCAGAGCCCATACCTGCGAAAGGGAAAAATCCCATCAATCCGGTGCAAAAAAAAATGAGGAATACGTGCTTAAAGAAAAGAGAGAAAGCAAATAGAAAGCTTGTACCTCCAGAGGAAACTCGAAGCATGTCAAAGAACTGACAGCCTTCCGGCTCTATCGATCCAAGGCAAAATAGAGCTCTGCCAGCCCTGCCTCTCCCCAAGAGACCTCCCCAGCCATCTCCACATCCTCCAAACTCCGCAGCAAAGCAAACATCGCCGTCCCCTCGGCGTGTCCAAAAAGGGTGCTCGAAAAGGCAAATCACAAGAAAGCCCTGGCAACCTGCACCGCGCCCACTCTCTCGTTCCCAGCCTCGTAATTCCCGATGGTCTCTACGATCTTCCCGTAGACCACGGCGTACTCCATCCCCATCCCCTTTTTGGGAATGGTGGTAAAGCCCAAAAGATCATGTAGGTCCCTGTCACTATAGCCATCCCTCCACTCAACGCTCCGTCCTTTAAAGGACAGGCCAGTAATCGCTGCGTAGTCGGAAGGTGTGACTGTGGCCTCGCCCTAGAAAAAATGAAATGTGTGGGTCGCGTCCCACCAATGCTGTGCCAGAGCAAAAATCAGACCCTTGCTCTTGGAGAACTTGACCAACCCCCTCAGGCACTCGATAAACTCGTACAACCCGGTCTCAATAATAATCTGTCTAGGACTCATCAAAGCTCCTCGGCCCAAGACTGGAAGCCGGTCCCACAGGTCTACTACAGACTCCACTGATCCTCGAGTCTTCATCTTGTTCAGCTGCTGCGTCACAAAGCGATCTCCACCCTGCAATTGAAAAAAAAAAAAAGAGTCAAAAAAAAATTTTTTGCATTCAAAAAAAAAAATTGCATTAAAAAAAATTGCATTAAAAAAAAATTGCATTCAAAAAAAAAATTGCATTCAAAAAAATTGCATTAAAAAAAAATTAGCATTCAAAAAAAAAATTGCATTAAAAAAAAAAGAGAGCATACACATGCATCATAGACATAAAGTTTTGCAGAAAATCGGGCAGCATAACAGCATACAACGGACCTAGCCCCCATTTTTTTTTCGCACCAAAGAAAAGAGTTTTTTCAACAAACACCATTCATTCATACAGAAAGCATGTCAATAATGTCGAGTCAACGGAAGTAAAAACTCCGTCCCATTTTTCATAAGATAGCACAAATAAACAGTTTTTCTACAAGTCCTTCATTCATTCAACGGATACAAAAATCCGTCCCACTTTTCAAAAAAAAAAAAAAATTCTATGCATACATACATTCATATCATTCATTATCCCATTACAAAAAAAATAATCCTACAAGAGTGCATACATGCATACATTCATGTCCGTCCCGAATTCGGGCGAATTCCTTATCATTTCATATTTCTAAAAAAAAACAAAACAAAAAAACAAATATAATGGCAAAATGCCCACTCTTTTCAAACACATTGCAACATGCAAATCATCAAAAATCCAATTTCAGTGTCAAAAAAAAAAAACATAATTTTTGAATTTTAAAATGCAATTTTCGAATTTAAAAAAAAAAAAAATTTGGCAAAATGCCCATTCTTTTTTTCAAACAAAATGCATTACCCATATACTCATTACAACATGCAAAGCATCAAAATCAAAATCCAAGCCCAAGAGCATCACAATTTTCGGATATTCAAAAAAAAAAAAAATCAATCACAAAATCAATTTCAAGCAAGAAATCAACAAAAGAAGTGAAGAGATTCGAAGTATATCGTTCGGAGACTCGGATCAGTGGCCCAATGTTGCCACGCATCGGGATAGTGCTCCTCCGCAATCGATTGCGAAAGAGTATAATGCCTCCTCATTCGAACAAGCTCCAATCGCCTCTCCGCTACCGGGCCACGTCCTTGGCCTTGAATGGCTACTCCCCCGTGTTCCATTGCTTGAAAAATCAAAGAAAATGAAAGATTTTTAAAGGTTTTTTGGCCAAAAATGGCTTCTCTCCTCGGTTTTCTCTCTCTCCTCACGTAAATGAAGAAAGAACTGGAAAAGGTGAGGAGGAAGAAGGAAGGGCGTTGGCCCTCATTTAAAACCAGTCCGGGAAACATTCCCATCCGCGCGGACCAAAATGAAGGGTCAAAATGACCCTTTTGCCCTTTAAAATTTCAGGTCCTCAACTTAACGGAGTTAACCAAAGTTAACCAAGGTTAATCCCCTTTTCAAAAGAACTCAACGGCAGTAAAACGTAAGTCCGATTTCTCCGAGAAAGATAACAGAATCCCGTTTCTTTCATCAAAATCATCAACGGCAGTCAAACGTAAGTCCGATTTCTCCGAGAAAGACAACGGAATCCCGTTTCTTTCATCAAAATCATCAACGGCTGTCAAACGTAAGTCCGATTTCTCCGAGAAAGATAACGGAATCCCGTTTCTTTCATCAAAATCATCAAACGGCAGTCAAACGTAAGTCCGATTTCTTCGAGAAAGATAACGGAATCCCGTTTCTTTCATCAAAATCATTAACGGCAGTAACACGTAAGTCCGATTTCTCCGAGAAAGTTAACGGAATCCCGTTTCTTTCATCAAAATCATCAACGGCAGTCAAACGTAAGTCCGATTTCTCCGAGAAAGATAACGGAATCCCGTTTCTTTCATCAAAATCATCAACGGCAGTAAAACGTAAGTCCGACTTCACAGAAAGATAACGGAATCCCGTTTCTTTCATCAAAATCATCAACGGCAGTCAAACGTAAGTTCGATTTCCCCGAGAAAGATAACGGAATCCCGTTTCTTTCATCAAAATCATCAACGGCAGTCAAACGTAAGTCCGATTTCACCGAGAAAGATAACGAAATCTCGTTTCTTTCATCAAAATCATCAATAGCAGTCAAACGTAAGTCCGATTTCACCGAGAAAGATAACGGAATCCCGTTTCTTTCATCAAAATCATCAACGGCAGTCAAACGTAAGTCCGATTTCTCCGAGAAAAATGACAGAATCCCGTTTCTTTCATCAAAATAATCAACGGCAGTCAAACGTAAGTCCGATTTCCCCGAGAAAGATAACGGAAACCCGTTTCTTTCATCAAAATCATCAACGGCAGTCAAACGTAAGTCCGATTTCCCCGAGAAAGATAACGGAATCCTGTTTCTTTCATCAAAATCATCAACGGCAGTCAAACGTAAGTCCGATTTCCCCGAGAAAGATAACGGAATCCCATTTCTTTCATCAAAATCATCAACGGCAGTCAAACGTAAGTCCGATTTCTCCGAGAAAGATAACGGAATCCCGTTTCTTTCATCAAAATCATCAACGGCAGTCAAACGTAAGTCCGATTTCCCCGAGAAAGATAACGGAATCCCGTTTCTTTCATCAAAATCATCAACGGCCGTAAAACGTAAGCCCGTCTTCCCCAGCAAAAGCTAACAAAATCCCCAGCGAAGTTAACGAAATCCCGTCAACGGCCGAAACCCCAGCAGCGTTTCGAACTACGATTGGCTTGATTCCTCTTAAGGTTACGTAGGTAGCCTATCTCTAGGTCCAGCCACCCGACCAAAATGGTCACCCTCTCCTTCGGCAGCAGACGAAGTCCACCGAAGGACCATCTATCCCAAACCATTAAGGGAAAACATTTCAAATCAAGGTTTGAGGCACCTAAAACGCCATCAAGGTTCGAAGCACCTAAAACGCCATCAAGGTCCGAGGCACCTATAAAGCCATCATCTTCGAAGGTCCGAGGCACCTAAAATGCCATCATCTCCAAAGGTCTGAGGCACCTAAAATGCCATCTCCAAGGTCAGAGGCACCTAAAACGCCATCATTACCAGGTTGACACCTCAAAATAGTCATTCCAGGGTTAAAGACCCGAACTACGATTGGCTTGATTCCTCTTAAGGATACGTAGGAAGCCTACCATAGGTTCAGCCATCAGACCGAAAATGGTCATCCTATCCCCAGCAGAGTGGATACACAATTTCAGCCACCAGACCAAAATGGTCATTCTTATCCCCAGCAGAGTTTCTCTCAGCAATCGAATGCAGAACTCGCTCATCAAGGTTCGAGGCACCTAAAACGCCATCATCTCCAGGGTCAAAGACCCAAACTACGGCCGGCTTGATTCCCCATTCGGGATACGTAGGTAGCCTATTACCAGGTTCAGCCACTCGATCACCTGATCATCCTGTCAAATATGGAGCCTTACTCTTATCGACGACCCCGCTTCCTTCGAAAGCACCGTCGCCGAGGGGCTACTGTAAGTGCTCCAATTTGAGTTGTTAATATTTTCGTTAGAAAATTAACGAAAGTTTTAACATTGCTAACATTTCTAACAATTCCTAACATTTCTAACCAAGCAAGGGTAGATTAGGGATTGCCATTTAAAGATAAACCATGGAAAAGAATCAAAAAATCAAAAGAAATTGTCAAAAACCCGAAATAGAAATGGCTGGGACATTTTCTGTTGCTTAATTTGAATTTTATTCCTTGTGTCCAAAGCCTGAAGCTGTAATTAATGAAAAGTGCACGCTTCCTCTCTTGTCCGCGCGGATGATTATGGAGTTTTCAGAGGGCTATAAATTAAGGCCTTCAGTCACAGAAATAAGAGCAACAACACAATTTGCAACTGCACCTTGGCGAAAAATAGGGAGAAAACAGTGGGAATTCACTTGAATTGCCACCATTTTCTCTTCAATCTTTCCCAAACCCCACTCACTCAAAATACTTTCAAATCACTCTCATACATACTCTCATACATACACTAACTCAAGCTCAAATCACCCTTTTAGGAGGAGGATTAGAGAGAAAACATAGAGGACTTCATTGTTATCTACTTGTTTTCTCTTTAACCAACTCAAATCATCAACCCTAAACACTTTCAAACCCTAAACACATTCAAGCCTTTGAATCCATTCAAACACAAAACACAAGGAAGATAGGTATAACCTCCCTCTCCTTACCCTAAAATTCATCCATGCATGCATTTTCAAACTCCAAAATGTAGTTTGTTCATCTTCTTGCCCTAGATCCAAGAAGATCACCATGGAAGTTCATCTCCATGGTTGATCTTCTACAAGGATCAACATTCTCTTCAAATTGTTCTTACTTACTTGCAAATGCATTTTCAAAACCCTAAAAAATCATTTTCATACATCAAATCTCATTTTCAAAGGATAAAATTCCCCTTCCCAAGAAAATGAAGTGCTTAGTCCTAATGTACCCCAAGGATGGTTTGATATAGTTGATTCACCACTAAAATGTCAAGTGATCACTAATCAAAACCTAGGGAAATGGGGACAAGCATGGATGCCAAACCCCCCTTAAAATCATGTTTTTCTTCTTAAGAAAGTTACTGTCCAGTAGCAATTTTCTAAGACCTCTGTCCATGGTCTAATTTTTTGGACACAGATAAACTTGGAATTTGGTGTTGACTACAAAACACTTTTTGTAGCCAATATCCAGAGATTTCCAGAAATATTTTTACTTTATTTCTTTCATGAGTAAAACTCCATTTTTCAAATTTTCTTTTAAAGGTCAGTTCCTCAGTCTCTGGAAGTCCAGATTTCATATCTGAGATTTCCAGAAGGTTTTGGTCCCTCAAATCATCTCCAAAATGGAAAATTCTTTTAAAGAAATCTTATTTAAGGTGTCTGGAACAACTTTCATTCTCTGAGTTTCCTCATATTATGAAGGTTTAAAGCCCTTAAATCCATTTCAAAGTCAAGTGTCTACTGCCTTTTTCATTCTGGCAGAATTGGTTTTCAACTTCAAAAAAACCTTTGAGTCCCAAAACTCAACCCAAAAATCATACGAAAAATCATGGGATTCGCTCAAAGTCTAATAAAGATTTCCTAATTTTTACTTTTCTCAGTTTCAATTTGTTTTGGCCAAAGTAACACACACACACACACACACACACAAATGGTTTTTAATGCTTGGAAGACTCGTTTTACGAGGCATTCCGGGTGAACACTAACGTTCTTCCCGGCGTGTAACGTGACCTCCGAACCCAAATCTCTTATTTCGGGCATTTTTCAATGTTTTGGCCCTTAAAACAAAAATGGCGTGGCGACTCCGTTTTTCCGGTTTTTATTTGGTTTTCAAAGAAACGAAAAATCGAATTTTCTCCACGAGTTGGAAAATTTCAACATCGTCACAGTTAGGTGGAAGCTGAGGATGCTACAGGTGTTGGCGAGGGAGAGGAAGGATGGCCCGCCACGTTCTCCAGATGTTCCGGTGCCTGGGCCGAACTTCACATATGTTCGAGGGGACTCTCAGAGGAGGAGGGTGGTGATGGCCATCCCTGAGCATGGTCCTGCTGCTTATCGGGTTGACCCGAATGCTCCGATGAATGTGCTTACTCTTTTCCATCTTGGCATCTTTTCTGTATTTTTCTCTTTTGTCGGGTATGCTTGTATCTCTTTTGCTGAGCATTTGTTTGGTTGTTTGCTTGCGCAGGTCTCGGGGTGATCTTTTGACACGCTGACCCATCGGTATGTGGGGTCAAGGTCTTTCGCGAAGAAGCTCTTAGCGAAGATGTCTTGTAGGCCTTCGCGGAGTGCGGCGGCGTTCTAGCCGATGCCTTCGAGACGTTCTGTGGATGCTCCTTCCTTGAGGGCTGACCCAGGGCCACAGCCTGAGGTGCCGGTTCAGGAGCGGCAGTGTTTTGATGTGGGGATGTCTTCGGGGGCTCAGCGGCCGCATACCCTTTATCAGTTCCTTCCTCTGTCAGGCACACAGGATGAGGGTTCGTCCTCGCATCCCTTCTTTGATCCCTTCACTGGTTTGACCCTTCGGAGTACTTCAAGTACTCGCACGAGGAGGGGGTCCCTCTTTCCGTTGTTGTTTTTTTTTTTAGTATTTGTAGAGCAACAGACATTTTTTATCTGTAATAAAACACTTGTATTTGCACAGCAAAGTGTTTTATTTTAGATGTAATGACGTATTTGTGATTCCCGGGATTGACCTAAGAATTGTTGCTAGCTTATTTTTATTTTCTGCATGTCGCATGAGCTGGAAATGCATTTGTGGTTAGTGTATGGTGGCCGAAAATGGCTTTGGACAGGCTTTTGAGCAGTTGGGGGTAAGGTCCTGCCGAGAGCAGTAGCTGTTTTGCAGTTTCTGAAAATGTGGGGCCAGGCTGCAAAGTGGTCCGCACGGACCCATCCAGCATGCAAAGTGGTCCGTGTGGACTTCCCTTGCTTTAGGGAAGGAAATAAGAGTTACAGAAAGTTTGGTTTTCTCCCTTTTCCCATTTGCAATCCTTTCGAGTCTTCTTCCCCATTTTCTCTAGAAACCTCCATTTTTGCCATGGATTCTTCGTTTGTTTTGAGAGTTTTGCCGAGGCTTTCGAAGGAGAGGCGAGCATACTTCCTTGAGCGGCTCAAAAAGTGGATGAGGCACCATATGAGGCACAATAAGCGGGCTTTCAAGGTGAGATTTCGACTCTGCTCGATTTGGTCCCTTAAGGAGTTAGTTTCTGATTGGGAATTGTTGCGGCCTGTCGCGAAGTTTTGGGACGTTAGGAGGCATGTGTATAGCTTCTCCTACAATGAGATCATGCCCACCTTTGAGGATTTTCAGACTTTGATTGGAGGACCGGAGGTGGAGACCATCTCGCTTCCTTTGATCGGCGGTGCGGCCGTGAGCGTGAAGCTCGCATGCTTTCTTCAGACTTTATTGGAAGAAGTGCAAGGTATGACTTTTGATTCTGGTCATATTGACATTTCTGCGCTGCCGGAGCGGTTTATGAGTGATGAAGAGAGTGACGTCTCATGGGATGCATTTGCTTTGTGCGTGATAGCAACACTTTTCATGGTCAGCTCACTTGGGGTATGTGACAGCGCTTTGCTGGATGTGGCAGGGCACTGCCGAGCCGGTGAGGATATTTCTCTGTTGGTGCTGGGGGAAACCCTACACGGCATTGATAGTCTGGCGACTGGGGAGAGGTTCATGAGAGGGGGAAGCCCCGTTTTGCTCACCATGTGGTTGCGTGAGAGGCTTCAGGCCATGCTCGAGCCTCCTGCGTCTTTGAATCTGTGGACGTTTGCTCAGCGACCTCGTGTATTGGATATGGATCAGTCCGCCTGGGAGAGATGGATGGCACAACATGGTAAGCATCAGATCTGCTGGAGGGTTCCTCACTAGGGGATTGAGACTATGAGGACCTTTCAGGAAGGTTCCTATGTTGTCAGAGTTCCAGGTTTATCTTGGTCCTCCTTATATATTCTGTTGCTTGTTTCTCGTCAGTTCATGATGAGGCAGGAGCCTTTACTGGGCTGGGATGACATGGCCACTGTGGAGGTAGCTTCTCTCTGCATGGCAGATTCCGGTGTCTTTCTGTATTTTCTGAGGGTATGGAAGTATTCCGCTTTCCCTTCTGTGGTGCTCCTTTGATGTCGGGAGAGTGTTGTGTTGACCATCGAGTACCTGGATTGGTACGAGTAGCATGTCGGGCAGTCCCAAGTGGTTTTAGGGAGCAGGCGTGAAGCGATTCTGGGGCAAGGTTGTCGTCTCAGCTATAGCCTTAGAAGTACCAAAGCCTGGTCTAACCCTCAGAATGTGATGGGAGACACATTGTTTGACTACGAGACCAGAGTTGACCGACTGACGGAGAGAGGTCCCCTTTTGCAGACTTGCAGGGAGGAGATCCGGGCCGAGGCACGGACGAATGAAGCTCTGCGAGTTGCTGGATTGTTTGACTCTACGGGGAGGACCCCTAATCTCAGAATGAGAGAGACAGAGTTAGCTCGCGTGGAGCGAAAGAAGACTCGCCAGGGACGAGGGAAAAATGGCGAGGGGACAAGCGCGGGTGGCGCGGAATGACCTCTTAAGTATCCATTCTTTGCATTGCAGACACATTATTTGTTAAATGTATTAAGCTGTCTTTTAGCATGTTGTGAATTTGAGAGTAGACCGTGCTTGTACTCATCAAGAAATGTTGTAACCGTTAGTGATTTATTATTTACTTTTAAAGCTTTATCGAGACGCAAGATCTCTTGTTCGCTTTTTGCTTCTTTTGTGAGCCTTGACGGCGTCCAACTTTGGACCTTTCTGTTGTATTTGTGGACTGAAGCAGTCTGGGCCTTAACGGCATCCATTTTTTTGGATTTTGTGTTTGGATGGGAAGGTTGGATGGTGAGGCAAGGGCCTCGAGGTGATTCCTTGACAAGTCGTTTTCGACGGCCTTTTCAATGATTCCATTGCTTCCTTATTGTCGGTGCTGGGTCCTTGGCCTCATTTTTTTTGAAGTTCCTGCTTGAGCTTTTTCTCTTTTTTTTTTTTTGAAGCTTCTGCTTGAGCTTTTTTTTTTGAAGCTTCTGCTTGAGCTTTTTTTTTTCGTGAAGCTTATGAGGGCGAAGGTGTAAGTACCCCAATCTGGATCACTCTCTTTCGAACGTATGGGAAACACCGCAGACTCACACAAACGTGATCTCGAACACCCATAGCCTTCAAAAACCTCAAAAACCACCAACCAAACCAAGGGGGGAGGCCATTCTGAGATTAAAAAGTATAGAAGGACTTTTTAGGAATTTTGGAAAAATTGGAAAAGCAATGTTGGTCTGTGCGGACCACTTTGCATCCCGACATCATAATTACAAAATCCTCTTAAAGTCCACAATATTCCCTTAAATCTGGGAAAACCATAAATTTGGATAACCCCTCATGGTCCGTGCGGACCACTTTGCCATTTTTCCATGGCTATAAATAGAGGGCTCCTCCTCTCATTTTTCATACACAATCCTCTTCTCCTCTCTCCCCCCAGCCTTCAGGCACCCCTCCAAGACCCTTCGGGGCAATCCCGGTCCCTTTCGGTTCCCTACGGGGCCTTCCGAGCTCCCTCGCGGTGCTCCGAAGCCCTGCCGAGCACTACCGAGCGCTCCCGAGCTGCCCCGAGGCACTCCCGAGGCATTTCAAAGCCTTGCCGATCCATCCCGAAGCCCTGCCAATTCATCCCGAGGTGTCCCGGCCCTTTTCGAGCACAACCGACGATCCCGACGCACGCCGAAACTCTGCCCGAGCGCAACCGACGATCCCAACGCACGTCGAAACTCTACCCGAGCGCAACCGACGATCCCAACGCACGCCAAAACTCTGCCCGAGTACATGCTTGAAAATCCCGAGGCACGCCGAAGCTCTGTCCGCAGACACCGACACTTCCCGACGCCACCCCGGTCCGTCCCGGAACACTATTCAACCCTCAAACACTATTCCCCAACGGAAGACAGACACGAACCAACATTGGTAAGGCTTCCTTCCTACACTATTTCAATACATTTCAATACGTAGTGTACAATGTAGACATCAGATACCGCATGCATTTTTAAAAGAACACACACACACACACAACTTTTTAAAGAAAGAAGGGGTACCAAAAGACTCGTTTTTACGAGGCGACTCGGGTGAGCTCTAACATTCTCTTCCCGAGGCGTAACCTGACCTCCGAAGTCAAAAATCTCATCACACAACAACATATTTTAAGCCGATGCCTTTTCTCAATGTTTTGGGCTAAATCAAAACGGCGTGGCGACTCTACAAGCAACGAAACGCAGCAAACGACGCGGTCCCGACTGACGGAATGCCAGATGCCGGGGTGCCTCGCGCGCCTCTCGGATCCGGGTAATTTCAGTTGGCGACTCCGCTGGGGATGTTTTATTTTAAAAACTTTTAAACAAAAAACAAAAGATTTTTTAAAACAATGATGAGGGTCAAACTTTCATTTTACCCCTTTCTTTAACTGTTGTGTGTGTGTGCATGTGCTTTAATTTTTTATTTTACAAAAAAAAAATACAAAAAAAAATTCATCAATATACATCTGTGTGCATACATTTAAAATTCTTCAAAAAGCTTATGTTTTACTCAGAAAAAGAATTTTAGTGACCGCACACTACTCGCACTGCTGCCTCGGTACACCGCACGCTACGTGCACTTGTTGCCTCGGATACACTGCACACTACAACCCTTAACCCGGAGTGGTCTTAGTTGCAGTCCGTTTGGTCTTCCTAGACCTCTTGGATACGCACGGGATCATTCCAAACATCCCATCCTAGCCAGTGTCAACCTTGCACGCTTGCGTCACACTCTGTCCAAGACTTGGTTGGTTTTTACCCAGTCCGTGTCATACAACCTGGATAGACATCCCATGCCGGCCATTTTCTGGGTCAAAGCTCGGAACTCAAGATCCCTTGCGCAAGCAAAGCGATGAAAGGTCATGCTAAAAGCTTGACCTGATCTTGATTTCCTAAGCTACACCCAGACGATGTTCCGTCCCGGACATACATCCATGCCTACATGGCACCATGTCATCAAGCCTTTGATACGTCAGCCATGACAATATGACCCAGCGAACGCCTAATGTCACAGATCCCTTGCGCAAGCAAGGTAAAGAGAGGTCATGCAGAACTCTCGACCAGATCTTGACTCAGGTGCCGGCTCGGCTCACTATTCACATGGCTAACGCATTAAAACGAACATGACAGGCTCGGTCCTTAGGTTCGATTTTTCTTTTAGGCCGGTGGAAACCGTTTACCCTATAGGACCCTCGCCCGGGGCTGTCCACCCCGGGATGTCGAAATACAGGTGCAAAACGAGGGGCTTATAGCCGCACATATGGTCTCCACTGACCCGAGATCTAGCATAGTTGCGAAAAAGAAGAGCAATCTTTTCCAACCTACCTAGGATTCTGAGATAACATTGTTTTAAGTAAATTAAAACAACAAAAAAGTCAAAATATAAATAAAAGCGGAAATTGCATGCCACATGAGCTTTCCCCCCTTCATCCACAAAGGTCTTTCCATGTCTAAACCTTACCCGTCACCCCCTCCAGCAAACCGAGAGTGATCGAGAGTACCCGGGAACTATTCTCCCAGGGTCAAAGCCGCAAGGTCCCACATCCTTCCCAGTACAGCCACCAGGGAAGTCCATCAACTCCCCATGGCCAGATCGGCAGACAACAACGAGGAAAATAGGACCTTACCCCCGAGAAACTTCTCGACAATGGAAGAGGTTTGGCAAGCCGTCATAGCCCTCGAAAAATGCCAAGGCGAGCAACAAGCCTGGATCGAAGGTGCCATGCACCATTTCGGAACATTAGCCACCCCCCAACCACCTGGGGCTCCTAAAGACATACCCGCTCCCGCAACCCCTAACGTCTCTCATTGTCTCCGGGAATTCAATCTCTTACCCTCGTACGAACACTACAGCATAGACATAAAGCCACAAGACCCACCAGGGGAAGACGTGCCCGGTCAACATCCCGAGGTCCCAATACCGCCACAAAATGATGAACACATCTGGTGGGACATCTGCGATTGCACCGCTTGTCTGAAAATGGAATTCCAAGATGAAATAAATGAGGATCGCTCTCCAAGAAAGAAGAAACCCTCCTCTCAACGAAAACTGAAGAAGAGATACGAAGCCGGTGATCCCACAGTTGGAACCCTGGAAGAACCGTCAGGAAAGTTCGACTACTACGTCATCTACTCCAGAAAATCTCCTCAGCCTAGCTCTGCACAAGACCACGGCAACTTATGCTCCATGATTAGCTGGGATGAACTCCGCACCGCCACCAACGGCCCAAGGGTCCAGATACCCCAACCCCTGTCTTGGGAGGACCTCAAAGCCACCGTTGACGCTTCAACAAAAGCAATAACGGTGAACGAACTAAAATGCGAAGCATGGCCCTATGCCATCCGAGCCCACCCCCCCCCTGCCCGTGACAGAAGTGGGAGAGGCAAGCAAAGCAGCAAAGCCAGAGGTGAACGTACTGACGCATTTCGGTCAAATCCCGGTGAATCCTCCAAGAACAGACAAAAGGTCGGACATGCCTGAGCCTCGAACCGAAAAGGGCCCCTACGCCAAAGAAGCCAAAACTCTTGACCCTAAGGCTAAAGATCCTATCTTAACTCAGCTCAAGCGTACCCAGGTTAACATCTCCCTCTGGTCCTTACTCACTTCCTCTTATCCGCACAAACTCAAGCTGGAGGAAAGCCTGGCCCAGACCATGGTACCTATCACCGTGACACCAGATGATCGGCAACGTTCATTACAGCAACATCATCACTTTCACGGAGCTCGACCTCCCAAAATTTGAGGCTGACCACAACGAGCCTCTCTACATAACAGTTCAACTTGATGAGCGCCGCCTCCGTCGGGTCTTGGTAGACGGAGAATCAGCCATGAACGTCCTCCCATCTAAAATGATGGACTTGCTAGGGATCAAACCAACTGATCTGAAGCCCTTAACTCAGACAATCAAAGCATACGACTCAACGTCTTGCTCAGTCCTGGGAATAGCCACTCTGAACCTGTGGTTCGGAAAGCAGATGATCCCGACGGATTTTCAAGTCAACGACATCCCAATCACATTCACCGCCATCTTGGGATGCCCTTGGCTACACCAGATCAATGGGGTGGCATCCACCCTACACCAGTGCGTAAAGTTCGTCCAAGGAACGGATCTCACCATCATCTATGGTGACAGCATAACCACCGAGGGGAGCGACACAAATGGTGTCCTGATCCTGGAAATCAAACATGACAATGACGGCATGATGCTGACAGGGTTCACAGTCGAAAGCCCAAAAGCCCAGGTGTGCCACATAGACCTGCCCCTGACTTGGGACCGGATCCCTCCTACCATGAAGATGATGAAGCTCATGAACTACATCCCGGGGCTTGGTTTGGGAAAACGCCATCAAGGTACCCAACAAATCATCAAGGTCAAGGAACAAAATACCCTCCATGGCCTAGGATACATTCGTACTCCCAAAGACGCTGTGGAAACCAAAAAAGCTGCACGAAAATGCTCCGTTACTAAAAAAAGAGGCTCGCACGCAATCTCCGACCTCCGCCCTTACAGCTTCGACATGGCCCGGTACTTCACAAAGAAAGCCGACAGTTTGAATGAAGATACAGAAAAGGGGACAGAGCTAATTAACGCCAAACAAAACTGGTCGACAGCTATGGACAAGATCCAACAAAGCCTTGAAAGGTTCAGAGACCTCAAGCCGAACCCAGTCAGAAGAGCATTTCTCGATGCACCAACTCTATCGGGACCCACTACCACCACTATTCACAATGAATTCTGGTTCGGGAAAACCCCCTCTTTGGCGAGAGAACTCAAAAAACACTCCGTCAACATTCCTGCCACAAACAAGCGGGATGAGTTTGCATTCGAACTAGCAATACCCAAGACAAGAACGGAAGACTCCGCAGACGATGACTGGAACGAGCCCTTGCTCCACCAACTCTTCACTGAAGAAATCGAGGTGCCAGACCTAATTGATTTTGTTTCTGAAAACTCCATGGTGGCCATGATCGGGAACAGCAGCGCGAAGCCTTTCGACCCTCGCCTCCTTTCAAGCTCATCAACATTGCCACTCAAAAACTTGGCCACCTTCTCCGGACCTGCCGCTAGCAAGAAGGACATGATCGAACAACTTGGTCTAACCCCTCGCGTCCTAGAGTCCAGGGTCAAAACCCATTCTGAGTCCATTATCTTTGAATTTGAGTCTCTCGAGTCATCTAATGGCCTTACGCCAGAAGATTACGAACTCATTGCCAATAATGTATTTCCATATGCTCTTAATGAAAGTTTCGGCCTTTTCGAGTATCCTTTCATTGCATCTTTAACAAATGATGAGTTAACTAAATCGCAAACAGTTAATAACAATTCATCTAATAAAGAAGCAGAAACATTAATTGAACAATGCATTAAACAAACCTTTAAGCATGTTTTCAAGCGAGGGAAAAACCTGGCCCAAGCTGCCGAGAAGGTTTTAATCACGGTGGATTTGGGAAACTACTGAAGAGCCAAAGAGACGCAAATCAGAAGCCTCTTCACTAGCACAGTGCGTCCGCCAGATCTTCCAATACCTCAAGAACGGGGAAACCGCCTTCATGAACGAGGAAGGCCAGCGCAAAGAAAGAGTCAAAGCCAAGAGCATCATGGCCCTAAAATGCCTCGCCTCTAACTTTGTCATCCTTGGAGACATGCTATACAAAAAACGCTACCAAGGACTGCTCCTACGCTGCATCAGCCAGGAAAAAGCAAACGAGCTCATGAATGAAGTCCACAATGGGGCTTGCGGCCCCCACATGAACGCCAGAGCCCTAATGCAGATCATTCTACGAATGGGCTACTACTGGATCTCCATGGAGGCAGACTGCATCCACTTTGTTCGAAGTTACGACAAGTGCCAACGGTTCTCCAACCTCAATCATCTACCTCCTCACGATCTTTACTGCATGACTATGCCCTGGCCCTTCGCCACTTGGGGAATTGACGTTATCGGGAAGATCGCTCCGCCAGGCAGAAACGACCACGAGTTCATCTTGGTAGCCATCGTCTACTTCACAAAATGGGTTGAAGCCAAGTCATACAAGGTGCTAACTTCCAAGAAGGTCACCAATTTCCTCAAGGTAAACATCATATGCCGATACGGCATCCCGAGCGAGGTCGTATCAGACAATGGATCTCACTTCGAAGGAGAATGCTATAGACTGCTGGCCGAATTCAAGATCACACGCCACATGTCTTCTCCCTACAGGCCACAAACAAACGGCGCAGTAGAAGCAGCAAACAAGACCCTCGAAAGGATCATCCGAAAAATGACCACCCGAGGACGAGATTTGTCCGAGAAGCTGGACCTTGCACTTTGGAGCTACCAAACATCAGTCAGAACAGCCACAGGAGAAACTCCATTCGCCCTGACATACGGGATGGAAGCAGTACTGCCCGTTGAATTGGAAATTCCCTCACTCCGAGTGCTGCTGGAAAACGAGATCAACGAAGTCGAATAGCTCCAAAGCCGACACGACGAACTGGCCCTGCTAGACGAGCGACGACTAAAGGCCATGGAGCACATCCGAGCCTACCAAAGCAGAATGGCTAGAGCCTTCGAAAAGAAAGTCAAGTCTCGAGACATCAGGGAAGGCGATCTGGTACTCAAAGAAAAGCCTCCCACTCGAACCAACCCACTGGGAAAATGGGAACCAACATGGATCGGCCCTTTCGTGGTTCAAAAGATCTTCTCCGGAGGTTCCATGAAGCTGACAGACCTAGACGGCAATCCCTTCATGAATCCAGTCAATGGAAGAAAACTTCACAGATACTTCGCCTAAAGAAGATCAACTGTGCATCTCTTGGCACTCCTTGTAGTGTCGAACTACGCAGACCTTAGCCCTCTAGTCCGGGGGAACGTAGGCAACCTTAATTGGTCCGGTCTAAAAACACACAAAAAAGTTAAAAGTTTGTATGTCAACCAAGACCTCCATCAAACTATACACTTTCTCAAAACACGCCCCCACCATCACCTTGACCAAGTCAAACGACAGCGGCAACATCAAAAGACATCAAAAGGTCACTCGGCATCAAAAGACTGACCCATGTCAACTCCAAGCTAGGGGCTTGCCTTCGCCCTCACGCGCTTCGAAAAAAAAAGAGCTCAAGCAGAAGCTTTAAAAAAAAGAGCTCTAGCAGAAGCTACAAAAAAAAAATCAAACAAAGAAGCTTAAGTAGAAGCTACCAAAAAGAGGTCAAAGACCGAGCGCCGACAAATAAGAGGCAAGGAAGTCACTGGAAAAGACCGTCAAAAACGACTTGTCAAGGGATCATCCAACCTTCCCATCCAAACACAAAACCCAACAAAAGGGGATTATCGTCAAGGCCCAAACTGCTTCGGTCCGCGAATACAACAGAAAAATCCACAGATGGACGCCGCCAAGGCTCAAAAAAGAAACAAAAAGCGAACAAGAGATCTTGCGTCTCGATAAAGCTTTAAAAGTAAATTACAAATCACTAACGATTACAACATTTCTTGATGAGTCCAAGCACGGTCTACTCTCAAGTTCAGAACATGCTAAAAGACAGCTTATTACATTTACCAAATAATGTGTCTGCAATGCAATGAATGGATACTTAGGAGGTCATTCTGCGCCATCTGCGTTGGTCCCCTCGCCATTCTTTCCTTTCTTCCCTCATCCCCGACGAGTCTTCTTCCGCTCCATGCGAGCCAACTCTATCTCTCTCATTCCGAGATTAGGGGTCCTCCCCGTAGAGTCAAACAAACCAGCAGCTCACAGAGCTTCATTCGCCCGTGCCTCGGCCCGGATATCCTCCCTGCGAGTTTGCAATAGAGGACCTCTCTCCGTCTGTCAGTCAACTCGAGTCTCGTAGTCAAATAAAGCATCTCTTGTCACATCCCGAGGGTTAGATCAGGCTTCAGCACATCTAAGGCTATAGCTGAGATGGCAACCTTGCCCAAGAATCGCTTCACGCCTGCTTCCCAAAACCACTTGGGACTGCCCGACATGCTGCTCGTACCAATCCAGGTACTCGATGGTCAACACCACACTCTCCCGACGTCGAAGGAGCACCACAGGAGGGAAAGCGGAATACTTCCACACCCTCAGAAAATACAAAAGAGCACCTAGAGCTGCCATATAAAGAGAAGCTACCTCTGCAGTGGCAAGGTCATCCCAGCCTAGTAAAGGCTCCTGCCTCATCCCGAACTGCCAGGAAATAAGCGACGGAATATAGAAGGAGGACCAAGACAAACCTGGAACTCTGACAACATAGGACCCTTCCTGAAAGGCCCTCTTAGTCTCAATCCCCCAATGTGAAACCCACCAGCGAATCTGATGCGTATCGACCTGTGCCATCCATCTTTCCCAGGCGGACTGATCCATATCCAATACAAGAGGACGCTGAGCAAACTTCCACAGGCTAAAAGACGCCGGAGACTCGGGCATGGCCTGAAGTCTCTCTCGCAACCACAGGGTGAGCAAAGCGGGGCTTCCCCCTTTCATGAACCTATCCCCAGTCGCCAGACGATCAATGCCGTGAAGGGTCTCCCCCAACACCAACGGAACAAAATCCTCTCCGGCTCTGTAATGCCCTACCATATCCAGCAAAGCGCCGTCACATACCCCAAGGGAGTTGACCATGAAAACCGTCGCTATCACGCATAAATCAAATGCATCCCACAAGATGTCACTCTCGTCTCATGAACCGCTTCGGCAGTGCAGAAATGTCAATATGACCCGAATCAAGAGTCATACCCTGCACTTCTTCCAACGAATTCTGAAGAAAGCATGCAAGCTTCACGCTCACGGCAACACCGCCAATCAAAGGAAGCAAGATGGCCTCCACCTCTGGCCCTCCCATCAGAGCCCGAAAATCCTCAAAGGTGGGAGTCACTTCATTGTAAGAGAAGCTATACACATGCCTCCTAACATCCCAGAACTTCACGGCAGCCCGCAACAGCTCCCAATCAGGAACTAACTCCTTAAGGGACCAAACCGAGCAGTATCAAAATCTCACCTCGAATGCCCGCCTAGTGTGCCTCATACGGTGCCGCACCCACATTTTCAGCCGCTCAAGGAAGTATTCTTTCCGCTCCTTCGAAAGCCTCGGAAAAACTCTTGGAACGGACGAAGAATCCATGGCAAAAATGGAGGTTTCTAGAGAAAATGAGGAAGAAAGCTCGAAATGACTGCAAATGGGAAGTGAGGGAAGTCCAGACATCCTGTGGCTCTTATTTCCTTAACAAAAGCAAAGCTTGTCCGTACGGACCACTTTGCATAGATGGTCTGTCCGTACGGACCACTTTGCAACCTGGTCCACATTTTCGGAAAGCGCAAACGACTCTTTTGTTCCGGCAGGACCTTGCCCCAAACTGCCCAAAAATCCTGGCCAAAGCCATTTTCGGCAACCATACACTAACCACAAATGCATTCCCAGCTCATGTGACATGCACAAATAATAAACTAGCAACAATTCCTAGGACAATCCCCGGGAATCACAAAATACGGCATTACATCTCAAATAAAATACTTTGTTATGCATATACAAATGTTTTATTACAGGTACCAAAATGTCTGTTGCTAAACAAAAAAATAGAAAGAGGGAAAGCAAATGAGCCCTACTCCGACTCATCATCATCAACCTCCGCGAACGAGAAGTCTGGCATCTCGGCAAACTCGCCAGCCACACCCTCATCAATGGAATATTGGACCCCCTCATGAGGCGAGTACTCGAAGTACTCCAAAGGGTCAATCCCAGTAAAAGGATCATAGAAGGGATGCACCGACGAACCCTCTCCCTGTGCATCCTGCGGAGGAAAGAACTGATGAAGAGTCTGCGGCCTCTGGGCCCCCGAAGATGTCCCTGCATCAAGACTATGCCGCCCCCGAACTGGTATCTCAGGCTGTGGCCTTGGCTCAGCCCTCGAAAAAGGAGTATCCACAGAATGCCTCGAAGGCATCGGCTCGAATGCCGGCGCGCGTCGCGAAGACCTGCAAGACAACTTCCCCGCAAGCTTCTTTGGAAAAGATCATATCCCCACGAACCGGCGGGTCAGCGTATCAAAGGATCTCCCTGGGACCTACGCGAGCAAACAACCAAGGAAACGCTCAGCTAAAGAGAAGCAATCATACTCGACAAAAAGAGAAAAATACAGAAAAGATGCCAAGATGGAAAAGAGTAAGCACACTCACCGGAGCATCCGAGTCAACCCGATAAGCACCAGGAGCCTGCTCAGGGATGGGCACCGACACCCTCCTCCTCGACGAATCCCCACGAACATACGTGAATTCCGGCCCAGGCACCGGAACATCTGGGGGACGTGGTGGGCCATCCTGCCTCTCCCTTACCAACACCTGTGGCATCCTCAGCTTTCGCCTGACGAAGGCCCTGTACTCCTCGACATATAGGATGAACTCCTCGGCGTTCACGCCCTCCAGGTACCTCTCGTACTCCAGCACATCCATGCACGAGGACGTATCATCCCGAAAGGTGGATCCCTAGGAGCCACAAGGGGCTCGCCTGGGCCATGCTGCCAGAAGACCCTCTCCCCCAGATACATAACATCGCAAGTAAGGCCCCGCAGCATCTTCCTCTGTCGTGTCACCGCGGGACTGCCCTCGAGCTCGTCATCGCCATATCGAGCCCAGGGGTATAGCTCAAACCCCTCCGGGCTATCCCTCTCCAGGAACTCCTGCACATCCCGATATGTAATGGTGAGCTTGCCCCTGGCCGTCCTCCTCCTCTTCAAAGAACAGGCCCAGCCCAGCATAGCAGGATAGGCCACCATGGCCTCAGCCTCCCAATCCCACGGCTGACACCGAAAGATCTCATAGCACCACACCTGCAACAAAAGCAGATAAGGCTCAGAGCAAAAGAAGACGGAGAAATGACAAACTGCTAAATCACAAACAACAATAAACTCATACCTCCAGTGCAAAATCAAAACATCCCAGGGAACTGTCCACGCCCCGGCTAAACCTGTCCATCACAAAATAAAGCTCAGCCAAGCCCTCCTCACCCCAAGCAATCTCACCAACTCTCCCCAAGTCCACCAAACTCTCCAGCAGAGGAAAAGGAGCGGAAGAGGCATGGTTCGAGAAAAAAGTCTCGAAAAGAGCAAACCACAGAAAAGAGCGCGCCAGCTGCTCAGCCGTCACCAATCCAGTGCCCTGGCGATATGCCCCGATGTTGGCCGTGATCTGCGCCTCTACATCGCTATACAGCATACCCAGGCCCTTACGAGGGTAAGGCGAAAAGCCCAGCAACTCTGCCAGCACCCCATCGGACATCCTGTCCCGCCATCTCACTGGCCCTCCTTTGAAGGAAAGCCCAGTAGTCGTTGCAAAATCGGTAGGAGTCACCGTCACCTCTCCCCAGCTAAGATGGAAGGTATGTGTGGTGTCCTACCAATACTAAGACAAAGCCAAGAAGATGCCCTTATTCTTCTGCGTCTCCGCGATCCCGACAAGGTTCTCAACGAACACGCCCAAACCAGAATCAAAGACCAGCCTCTTAGGACTCGGTCTACCCTCCCTGGAGATCTCCGACAGATGCTGCCACAGCTCAACTATGGCCTCGAGCGACCCCCGAGACTTCATCTTCTTCGCCTTTCCAGACGAAGGCACCTCATCCTGCTGGTAAACACAGCAAAGGTACGTCAATAAAAGTACTTAATGCAAATATACAAAAAGAAACGAAAACATAAAAAGTCCGTCCCAACACGGCAAATCATAATGAACCCGTCACAAAAACATGGCACACATTGCACATAACTTTCCCCACATAGTCCATCACAAAACACTGCATGCACTACATGACACATTTTCAAGAGCCCGTCACAAAAACACGGCACGCACTATACAATTTTCTCAAAAGAGGGATCCGTCCCTACACGACACATTTTCAAAAACCCGTCACAAAAACACGGCACACATTTCACATAAATTTCCCAGATCATCCGTGCGGACCACTTTGCAAAGGGTGAGTATCCGTGCGGACTACTTTGTATCTCCTGGCGAGATTACCCTTTTGCCCTTACAATCTTTGCCCCTGGCTGTCCAAAGGCTTCTTTCAGCAAATCCAATGCAGTTTGGTCCCTAACCCAACCAAACTAACCCCGGTCATCATCGTAAGTCCGGATTTCGCCCACTAAACGGCAAAACAAAACCCCGGCCGTCATCATAAGCCCGAACCTCGCCCACTAAACGGTAATAAAAACACAAAAGGCACAAACGCCTCCAAACACAAATCCCAAGGCACAAAATGCCTCCAAAACATAAAACACGAAACAAACACCGGCCATCAAATTAAGCCCAAAATCCCTTCCTCAGCGAACAAAAACTCAAACGGGAATTCTTGAAAACTCGTACAAAACCACGCATCCCCAGCAGATGAACACCGACAGTCATCGTAAGTCCAACCTTTCCCCAGCGGACAAAACACAAGGCAATCATGCCTCCCAAAGTCAAACACGAGGCAATCACACCTCCCAAAGTTAAACACGAGGCAATCACGCCTCCCAAAGTCAAATACAAGGCAATCACGCCTCCCGAAATCAAGCACTAGGTTCATGCTCATGAACCAAAGAGCAAACACTTTTAACCTCAGTCAGAGGACACAACACATCCTCATGCACGACACAACCTCAATCAGAGGACACAACACATCCTCATGCACAACACAACCTCAGTCAGAGGACACAACACATCCTCATGCATGACACAACCTCAGTCAGAGGACACAACATATCCTCATGCACAACACAACCTTAGTCAGAGGACACAACACATCCTTATGCATGACACAACCTCAGTCAGAGGACATAACACATCTCATGCACGACATAACCTCAGTCAGAGGACACAACACATCTTCATGCACGACACAACCTCAGCCAGAGGACAAGTCACGTCTTCATGCACGACGCAACCTCAGTCAGAGAACAAGTCATGTCCTCATGCACGACGCAACCTCAGTCAGAGGACAAGTCACATCCTCATGCATGACACAACCTCAGTCAGAGGACAAGTCACGTCCTCACACATGGCACAACCTCAGTTAGAGGACATAACACGTCCTCATCATCATCCGAAGCCTGGAAGGCTTTAAATTACTCGGTTCGAAAGACCGCATAAATCTCCTAAATCATTATCTGCAGCCCGAAAGGTTTTAAATTACCCGGTTCGGAAGACCGTAAAATTTTCATTTTAGGACACCGACATGTCCACTCACCACATCACCTCAGGGCACCACCATGCCCGCATAAACTCACGACAACTTCACAACCTCGGAACTATGATCAGGCTTGATTCCCCCTAGGGATACGTAGGAATCCTATCACTGTCCAGCCAACCGACCTATACGGTCACACAGGATGCCACAACGTCCTTACAATCGACCTCGGCAGTCACACCCCCACAGGATGCTACCACGTCCACACGCAGAGTCTCAGTCAGAGGACAGCACACATCCTCATGCACGACAACACTCACCCCACACACGAACTACGATCAGGCTTGATTCCCGCTAGGGATACGTAGGAATCCTATCACAGGGTCCAGCCAGCCGACCTAAACGGTCACACCTTAGGACACTACCACGTCCTCACAAACCGACCTACACAGTCACATCCTCTCCCATCACGCGATCCAGATCAGGACCCTTAACTTATCGACGACCCTACTTCATCCGTAAGTGACGTCGTCGAGGGGCTTCTGTAAGTACCCCAATCTGGATCACTTTCTTTCGAACGCACGGGAAACACCGCAGACTCACACAAACGTGATCTCGAACACTCGTAGCCTTCAAAAACCTCAAAAACCACCAACCAAACCAAGGGGGGGCATTCTGAGATTAAAAAGTATAAAATGACTTTTTAGGAATTTTGGAAAAATTGGAAATATTGGAAAAGCAATGTTGGTCTATGCGGACCACTTTGCATCCCGATATCATAATTACAAAATCCTCTTAAAGTCCACAATATTCCCTTAAATCTAGGAAAACCAAAAATTTGGATAATCCCCCATGGTCCGTGCGGACCACTTTGCCATTTTTCCATGGCTATAAATAGAGGGCTCCTCCTCTCATTTTTCACACACAATCCTCTTCTCCTCTCTCTCCCCAGCCTTCAGGCACCCCACTAAGACCCTTCAGGGAAATCCCGGTCTCTTTCAGTTCCCTTCGGGACCTTCCGAGCTCCCTCGCGGTGCTCTGAAGCCCTGCCGAGCACTACCGAGCGCTCCCGAGATGCTCCCGAGTTGTCCCGAGGCACTCCTGATGCATTCCAAAGCCTTGCCGATCCATTCCAAAGCCCTGCCAATCCATCCCGAGGTGTCCCGACCCTTTTCGAGCACAACTGACGATCCCGACGCACGCCGGAACTCTGCCCGAGCACAACCGACGATCCCAGCGCACGTCGAAACTCTGCCCGAACGCAACCGACGATCCCAACACATGCCGAAACTCTGCCCGCGTACACGCTTGACAATCCCAAGGCACACCGAAGCTCTGTCCGCAGACACCGGCACTTCCCGACGCCACCCCGGTCCGTCCCGGAACACTATTCAACCCTCAAACACTCCAACGGAAGACAGACACGAACCAACATTGGTAAGGCTTCCTTCCTACACTATTTCAATACATTTCAATACATAGTGTACAATGTAGACATCAGATACCGCATGCATTTTTAAAAGCACATACACACACACACAAAACTTTTTAAAGAAAGAAGGGGTACCGAAAGACTCCTTTTTACGAGGCGACTCGGGTGAGCTCTAACATTCTCTTCCCGAGGCATAACCTGACCTCCGAACTCAAAAATCTCATCACACAACAACAGTTTTTAAATCGATGCCTTTTCTCAATGTTTTGGGCTAAATCAAAACGGCGTGGCGACTCTACAAGCAACGAAACGCAGCAAACGACGCGGTCCCAACTGACCGAATGCCAGATGCTGGGGTGCCTCGCGCGCCTCTCGAATTCGGGTAATTTCAAAAGGCAAGCCCCTGCTTGAACTTTTTTGATGCGCACGAGGGTGAAGGCAAGCCCCTAGGTTTTTGTCGACATTGGGTCAATATTTTAATGCCGAGTGACCTTTCCCTAGGTTTTTGTCGACATGGGGTCAATATTTTAATGCCGAGTGACCTTTTTTTGTCCTTTGATGTTGCTGCCGTCATTGACTTGGTTACGGTGATGGTGGGGACATGTTTTGGAAAGTGTATGGCTTGATGGAGGCCTTTGTGAGGTAAGTAAGGTGCATGGGGAGCTATCGATTGACTTTCTCATACCAATTAATCAAAGCATTAATCATTTGTGGAATTACTTGTTGAGGAATGCAAGTGATCATATAGAACAAAACCCTTTCATTAAATGTAATGTGGGTGCAAAATAATGTCTCAAATCTAGCAAGAAAAGAAAGAAAACTTGCATAATTAAAGACTTAGTTACAATGTCCGGGGAGGACTTGATTGAATGTAAAAAGTAATAGAACCTACGAGGTTGATTGTATGATTTTTTGTGTTTTTTTAGAGTGTAGAGGGGGGAGAAGAAGACTCGATATTCTTTAAGCGAAGTATCGACGGAGAATTCTCCGATTTGCGTCTCTATAGGCTCTTCAGCAGTCCCCAAATTCACTTTGGTTAGAACCTTCTCAGCAGCTTGGGCCCGATTTTCCTCTCGTTTGACAACATGCTTAAAGATTGCCTAATGTATTGTTCATTTAATGTGTCTGCGTCTTTATCAAGTGAATCATTATTAACTATTTTGATTAGTTAATTTATCATTTGTTAAAGTGGCAATGAGGGGATACTCATAAAGGTCGAACTTTTATTCAAAGCATAAGGAAGCTCAATTTTTGCTACAAACGCATAATCTTTAGGCGTAAGGCCGCCAGACGACTCGAGAGACTCAAATATAAAAACAACAGACTCTGGATGTTTTTCGAAGCTAGACTCTAAGAGATGAGGGGTTAGACCAAGCTTCTTAATTATTTCCTCCTTGCTGGTTGTAGGTTCGGAAAAGGGTAAACCCAGCTCTTCAATGGCGTTTTGATGGGCTCGAGGGAGTACAGAGGACTCGTCCATGCCGAATGCTACCACGTTCTGACCGTGTTGGGACCTCGGGGGCATTCCAACTTTCCTTCTTTAATTAGCCACTGGACCGCTTGCTTCAGCACGAAGCAATTGTCGGTGGTATGGCCGGAGTAGTTGTGGAAGGCATAGTGTTTGCTCAAATCCATGTTAGGTCTAAGAATCTTTGGCTGGAAATTCTTGAGAGGTTTGAGGAGGTTCTGCTTTACCAACGCTTCGAATACTTGACCCAAGGGCATCTCGAGGTTGTCAAAATGTTGAAATTGTTGTGGGCGAGGAGGATTGTTGTTCCTCGGGGGCGCTTGATCATGGTTTACTTGAGCTCTGTTTTGGATGTAGTGGACCGTTCTGGCTGCTTCCTTTCCTTTGTTTGGAATAGATGCCGAATTTGACGAGTTTGCCCGATAGCGGTAGGACGAAGCAGGAGCTGCTGCTGTCTTTTGGAGGCTCAAGGTCTTTTCAAACTTGGTCCCGGCGTTGACCATGGCACGGAGGTCAGGATAAAAGTGATGGCTGATCAAGATCCTCAGAGATGGTTTGAGGCAGGAGTGGAAGATTTCCATTTGCTCTTCTTTGGAAAGCGGATCTATTATCTCGCTCAACTTCCAGTTCCATCTTTTGTAGAACTCGCCTACGGGTTCATCATCCTTTTGTTCGGTGGCTTGCAAGTCATGGTGATTTGTTTCTCACTCAAGGTTGGCGCAGTACTTCTCCAGGAAGATTTCGTTGATTTGATCCCATGTGGAGCGGTTTTCTGCCTTTACATTGAGGAACCACCTTAATGCCGTGGATTTGAGGGAATGCTGGAAGTGATCCGCCATTTGTTGTGGAGTGGCCCCTTTGGCTCTCATTCCCAAGATGTAGGTGTCGATGTGGGTCTTTGGGCATTCGGTCCCATCGAACTTTTCCATTTCTGGCATTCTAAATTTTGGAGGTAGAGGAACCACCTTGCTCGGATCTGTGGGCATAAGGGAGTCCTTCCGAGAGTTGGCCAGTTTGCCTTGCATGTCCTTCATCTGTTCGATCAACCAAGCTATGTGAGGGACAGTAGGCTAAGGCAGGCTGCCATTTTTTGGGGATGGAAACTGAAGATGGAGGTGGATTGGCTGATGGGATCGCCATTCGAGAGTCTTGGGGAGGTAGTTAAGTGTATACCGTCCCATACCCTTGGTTATTGAAATTAAGGGCGTGATTGCTCGGACTGCTAAGGGTTGTGTTTAATAACTGGAGAAATGTTTCGTTATCCCCAAGTGGCAGACCAGCGGGTGGTAGGTTTGAAATGTTGGGATATCCGCTTGGGATGTTTGTCCCTGGTAAGCATTGGGATTTGAGGTTATGACTGCGAGGCTCATATATAGAGGCAAAGGATTGAATCCCAGGGGATACCGGGATACATTGGGATCTGGAGGAGCAGAATCGTATGTGTGATGGTGATATTGAGCTTGTGGCGTAGGGCCGGGAAACTGACTGTGCTGAGGCAGGCAGCTCGGAGCTGCTTGACTGATGCTCGAGTGAAGCTTTGAGCGGGAGCTGCTTTGCATTTCTTGGTTTTCGTAGCTTGGCAGAGGTGGGACCTGCTTATATCTTTGAGGAACTAGGGGAGCAGGTATTTCCTCATCTTCTATGAGAACGAAGGTCCCATCAGTTTGGGGAACGACGACGGTTCCGCGACGGCGCATGGTGTCTATGATCCAGGCTTGCTGTTCTTCTTGGCGCTTCTTGAGAGTTTCGAAGGCTTGTAGCACCTCCTCCATTGTCTGGAGGTTTCTCAGTGGCGGGGTTCCATTTCCCTCACTGTTATCTGTTGATCCCGCCATGAGGGAGTAGCGGACTGTTCGGACCGCTGAACCGGAAGGGCTGTCGGACCTTGTAACTTCGATACTGAAAAGGTGGCTCCCGGGTACTCTCAACCACTCTCGGTTCGCTGGAGGGGTGACATGTAAGGTTTAGACATGGGAAGGCCTTTTTTGGATAAGGGGGGAAGCTCATGTGACATGCAGTTTCCTCTTATTTTTTGTTATTTTATTTATTGTTTTTTTTTGTCATTTTAATTTACTTAAAACGTGTTTTCTCAGAATCCTAGGTTGGTTGGAAAAGATTGCTCTTCTTTTTCGCAACTATGCTAGATCCTGGATCAGTGGAGACCATCAGTGCGGCTATAAGCCCCTCGTTTTCCACCTGTATTTTGACATCCCAGGGTGGACAGCCTCGGGCGAGGGTCCTATAGGGCAAGCGGTTTCCATCGGCCAAAAGAAAAACCGAACCTAAGGACCGAGCCTGTCATGTTCGTTTTAATGCGTCGGCCATGTGAATAGTGAACCAAGCCGATACCTGAGTCAAGATCGGGTCGAGAGTTATGCATTACCTCTCTTTACCTTGCTTGCGCAAGGGATCTGTGACGTTAGGCGTTGGCTAGGTCATATTGTCATGGCTGACGTATTAAAGGCTTGATGACATGGTGTCATGTAGGCATCGATGTATATCCGGGATAGAGAATTGTCCGGGCGTAGATTTGGAAATCAAGATCGGGTCAAGATTTTAGGATGACCTTTCATCGTCTTGCTTGTGCAAGGGATTTTGAGTTTCGAGCTTCGACTCAAAAAATGGCCGGCATGGGATATGTATCTAGGCTTTATGACACGGACTGGGTAAAAACCAACTGAGTCTGGACAGAGTGTGACGCAAGCGTGGAGGGTTGACACTGGCTAGGATGGGATGTTTGGGATGATCCCGTGCGCTCTCTAAAGGCATAGGAACACCAATCAAGCTGCAACTAAGA
This sequence comes from Adenophora triphylla var. japonica, assembly GCA_022495995.1. Lineage (NCBI taxonomy): Eukaryota > Viridiplantae > Streptophyta > Magnoliopsida > Asterales > Campanulaceae > Adenophora > Adenophora triphylla. Next base: position 81,307 of record JAFEMH010001562.1, read on the forward strand.
CCAACCCGGCATGGGATATGTATCCAGGCTTTAAAACAAAATCTCCCCAGCGGAGTCACCAACTGAAATTACCCGGATCCAGCTCGTGTGCGGCCCCCGGCATCTCGCGGTTGGTCGGGAGGTGTCTCGCTGCGTTTGTTGAGTCGCCACGCCGTTTTGATTTAGCCCTAAACATTGAAAAAAAGCTTAGTTTAAAAAATGTTGTTGTGTGATGAGATTTTGAGTTCGGAGGTCAGGTTACGCCTCGGGAAGAGAATAGCAGAGCTCACCCGATTTGCCTTATAAAAACGAGTCTTTCGGTACCCCTCTTTCTTTAAAAGTTGTGTGTGTGTGTATGTGCTTTTTTAAAAATGCATGCTGTATATGATGTCTACATTGTATGCTATGTATTGAAATGAATTGAAATATTAATGGAAGGAAGCCTTACCAATGTTGGGTCATGTCTGTCTTCCGCTTGGGAATAGTGTTTGAGTGTGAATAGTGTTCAGGAACGGACCGGGATTGCTTCGGGGATGTACCGGTGTCTGCGGACAGAGCTTTGGCGTGCCTAGGGAGTGTCAGATGTGTCCTCGGGTAGAGTTTCGGTGAGCATCGGGATCGTCGGGATTGTTGACTGGGCTCGGGCAGAGGTTCGGCGTGCGTCGGGATCGTCGGTTGTGCTCGGGCAGAGTTCGGCTTGCTTCGGAATTGACCGGGATTGTCCGGCAGGGCTTCGGGATGGATCGGGACGTCTCGGGATGGATTGGAATGCCTCGGGATGGACCGGAAAGGCTTCAGGATGCCTGGGGAGTGCCTCGGGGCAGTTCAGCGCGTCTCAGGAGCGCTCGATAGGGCTTCGGAGTACCACAAGGGGCCTCAGAATGCCCCGGAGAGAACCGAAAGGGACCGGGATTGCCCTGAAGGAACTTAGAGGGAATCCTGAAGGCTGGGGGGAGAGAGGAGAGAAAGGGTGTGTGTGAAAAATGAGAGGGGGAGCCCTCTATTTATAGGGGTCAGAATCTGGCAAACTATGTCTCAGGACACAAGCTGCCATTACCATTTTTTTGGTTTTTCTGGATTTAAGGGAATATTGTGGACTTTATGGGGATTTTGTAATTATGATGTCTGGATGCAAAGTGGTCCGCACGGACTTGTATTGCTTTTCCATATTTTCCAAAATTCCTAAAAAGTCCTTTTACCCTTTTTTATCCCAGAAAGGCCCCACCTTGGTTTAGTTGGTGGTTTTTGGGGTTTTTGAAGGCTACGGGTGTTCGAGATCACGTTTGTGTGAGTCTGCGGTGTTTCCCGTGCGTCGAAAGGGAGCGATCCGGATTTGGGTACTTACAAGTAGATAAACCCATGTCAAAGCTTCATATTCGGCTTCGTTATTTGTTGCTTGGAATTCACAAGAAACAGCCTGAGGGATTAACTCGCCTTGAGGCGAATTTAACAAGATGCCCAATCCTGCACCCCTTGAGTTGGATGCTCCATCTGTGAACAACGTCCAATACCTGGGGGAATCATTTCCTTCGAGATGTTGGACCTCTAGCTCCACCTTAGGTTGCAAGGTAGCACTGAAATCGGCTACAAAATCTGCAAGTTCTTGTGACTTGATTGCACTCCTGGGTTCATAAGAGATTTCATATGTGCTGAGCTTGACTGACCATTTAGCCATTCTCCCCGACATCTCAGGGGTTCTCATAACAGTCCTGATAGGATAGTTAGTTTTCACAATAATATGATGTGTTTCAACAATAATATGATGTGTTTCAAAGTAATGACATAATTTAGTAGATGCACTGATTAAAGCGAGAATAAGTTTTTCTAGATGGGAGTACTTGGTTTCCGCATCTAAAAGTGATTTACTTACATAGTAAATGGGTCGTTGACCGTCTTGATCTTCCTTTACCAGGATGGCACTTACCGCACTCTTTGATACGGCTAGGTATAAGTAGAGGGGTTCACCAGGTTCTGGTTTAGCGAGAAGAGGTGAGGACGTGAGATATTTTTTGAGGTTCAAGAAGGCTTCTTCGTGCTGCTCAGTCCACTGGAACAACTTGTTCTTCCTCAAGACGTCATAGAACAATTTGCACTTTTCAGAGGACTTAGAAATAAACCGATTTAAGGCTGCTACTCGTCCTGTCAATCTTTGTACATCTTTGATTGTTTTAGGAGACTGCAGGTTGAGGATAGCTTTGATTTGTTCTGGGCTGGCCTCGATTCCCCTCTTAGTCACCATGTACCCCAAAAACTTCCCAACTCTGACTCCAAAGTTGCACTTGGAAGGGTTCAGCTTCATGTTGAAGGCTTCTAAGATGTCAAAGGCTTCTGCCAAGTGTTGCACATGATCTTCTATATTTTTGGACTTTACCACCATGTCGTCTATGTATACTTCCATCGTTTTGCCGAGATGATCCTTGAACATCTTGTTCACCAGTCTTTGATAGGTTGCCCCTGCATTTTTTAATCCAAATGGCATGGCAATATAACAATATATACCTTCAGGGGTTATGAAGGCGGTATCTTCTTGATCCGAGGGCTCCATTTGGATTTGCTGATAACCTGAAGAAGCGTCCATGAAGGTCAACACGTCATGGCCAGCTGTTTCGTCTACCAGAGAGTCAATATGGGGCAACGGGAACAGATCCTTGGGGCATGCTCTGTTCAGGTCAGTGAAATCTACGCACACACGCCATTTCCCATTTTTCTTCTCAACAACCACCACATTGGCGAGCCACCTAGGGTACTGTACTTCCCTGATCATCTTGGATTTTAGCAGTCTCTCTACTTCCTCCTTGATGATTTGATTCCGTTCTTGGGCAAATTTCCTCCTCTTTTGATGGACCGGCTTGACGGTAGGGTATATATTCAACTTGTGAGTTATCATGCTTTTGTCTATCCATGTCATATCTTCATGCTTCCAAGCAAAACAAAACTTTCTACTCTTCAAAAAGTCGGTCAGCTCTTTCTCAATTTCAGGAGGTAAGTCAGCTCCAACTAGGACATGGGCATCAAGGTTGGAGGTGTCTATGGGCACTTTTCTTACATCATACTCAGCAGCCTCCAAGATGTCCCTGACGCCTTTCTGTAATTACTATGTTGGACGGGAAGTAGAACATGCTTTCATATCTGTCTTATAGCACTCCTTGGCTGCTTGTTGGTCTCCTTTTACCTTGATTACACCCCAAGGTGTTGGCATCTTGAGGCACTGATGGTACATCGATGGGACTGCCTTCATGCTATGGATCCAAGGTCTCCCCAAGATGAAGTTATAGGCTGATGGACAGTCAATCACACAAAACTTTTCCATGGAGTTCAATCCTTCAACATAGTCTGGCAATTTGATTTCCCCAATTGTCTGCTTCGTCTCCCCACTGAATCCCACTAGAACAGAGGAGTTCTTTACAACTTCAGTTAAGGGAATTGACATTTCTTCTAAGGTGCTTTTCATGACTAAGTTGACTGAGCTCCCGTTATCAACCAAGATACGTTTGACCTTACAGTTGGCAATCTGCAAGGTGATAACTAACTCGTCATGATGAGGATCCAATATATTTTCTTTGTCATCTTGATAAAAATGATCTGCTGGCCCAGGGAAGCATCCAGACGCCATGCTGGTTGTTCCATCTTGTCTTCCTTGGAATCTTTGGCATGACGTTTCGCTGCGGAATATGTGGTGCCACAAATATCTGAACCACCAGTGATAAAGTTGATCACTTTGGTTGCAGGAGGAGGTGAAGATGGAGCGTCAGTTATGGCTTCTTTCGCTTCAGTCCGTCCCTTTCTTTTCCCGAGCAAATCTTTGAGGAGGCCCTTTGAGAGTAAGTGATTGATCTCTTTTCTCAAGGCGATGCAGTTATCGGTAGTGTGGCCGAAATCCTCATGGTAAGCACACCATTTGGATTTGTCCTTCCAAGGTGATGTTTTATCAACGGCCTTTGGCCATCTCGCCTTGCTTCCTAAGTTGTCCATTGCATGTAGGAGTCCTGAAACGTCAACAGAAAAACAATAGTCACTAATCTTAGGATAAGCTGTATCATCCTCAACACCATCATCTTCTACAACATTAATTTTAGAAGAGTCAGTTTTAGAGTAGGGTTTTCCCCTATTAGATTGATAGTGAGAGGAGTCTTCCTTTCTGTCAGGATTTTCATATGTTGACGTCTTCTTTGACGCCTTGCCATAAATCATCTCATCTTCTTCCATCCTGATGAAACGAACGGACCTCGTCCTGACTTCTTCTAAGCTTCTAGATGGGAACATGACAAGATATTGGTAGAATGGTGATTCTCTCTTCAGGCTCATCCTGAAAGCTTCGGTTGCAGTCGACACGTCAATGTGAGGAATGCTTACAGCCTCCTTGTTGAACCTGAACACGTAATCTTTTAAGGTTTTGTCAGGTTGTTGCACAATCCTGTAAAGGTCACTTGTTAATTTTTCAAACACACGATTGCAAGATAATTGATTAAGAAACATGTTAATTAATTGAGAGTAAGATGAGATGGAATTCATAGGCTGATTAGTCAGCCACATCAAGGCAGGACCAGATAAGGTGGATCCAAAGCCTGCACAAGCAAAATTCTCTCAGATGCGGGGAAATGCTGATGATGTCCATCTTCTCTTGGTACAGGGCTATATGCTCTACAGGATCTGTTGTGCCATCATATTGCTTCATGGGGGGTACTTGGAATCTCTTAGGGATCACCACCCCAGCTATAGCAGGAACAAAACGTGAATCATGATGGCTGGTTGGAGATGCTTGGTTGAAGGGCAAGGTGACTCCTGGAACCTTCATGAGGATATCCTTAATCTGCTGCACTTCCCTTATAAGGGTGCTATCTAAAATAGGGTTAGTGGTAACAAATGGATTGAAAGGAGTATTGAACGTATAAAAACTCCATGTTTGCCCCATTGGAGGTGGGGTCTCAAAGGTAAAACATGATGACAGTGGCATCGGGTTGGACGTAACGGTGGTGCTTTCAGTCTGAACAGTGCTGAACATGGACATGTTGCCTTGACCACCACTTGCACTCGTCCCAGCATCCGAGAAAAGAGTCCTAGGTTGCAAAGGTGAGGTCTCCGGCATGCTGACTATTGGAATGCTGAGCCCTGAAGCTGAGAAATCATGTCATAACCTTTCGATATGATTGAAGATCATCTGATTGGTATGCTTCTGCCCATCAATCTGATCCTTCAACTGCTGCATCATAGATGTCATGGTAGTCACAACTTCTAGAGAAATTCCCGGCAGCGTCATGGATGAAGATCCACCCAGGCTAAGCCCTTGGTTTTGAGATGTGACAGCGCCAGAGCCCACAGGTGAATGCATGCTGGACGTCATAGGCAAGCTTGACATATTGGTTCTTGCCCCAGTCGTAATGATGGGGGTAGACATTGCTGAAGTAGGATTGCTCATCTTGATTGGAATCTAAAACACCAAAGTTCCCACGGATGGCGCCAAATTGTTTTGGACAAATTTCAACAATTAAATTTATCTTATCAAGGATGTTTGGGCACAAATGGAATATAATTCACAAAACAAGATGAACGCAAGGATGTAACGAGGAAACCCTTTGAACAAATGTTCACAGAGAAAAACCTCGGGAGGCTTTAGGAAAAGCCTACCTCAACCAAAAAATGTTATTGATTTTAGTAGTTAGTGAATACAATGTGTAGTATGAGAGTAAGAGAGAGTGTGTAACGTGAATACATGTGGGTTCTAAGGGTAATATATAGACATGATCGTAACTGAAAAATAATAACTTGAATGACATGCTGATAATTCGCCTAAAATCTCGCCATTTGTTGATGAGGATCAGCCGTTATCTCTTTGGTTGGTAAATGGGGTCATTATGTCATCGTTTGACCAAGTCTAAACGGTCATATGAGTGAAATATTTATTCATAATTCTATTTCTGAAAAATAGGAAATATACAACAAACAGTTTCAAGGTGTTAGTCCAAGATGTAAATTAAGACATTACCTCAAGGTGGATGACCAAGATGTAGAACATGTAAGGTGATTTGTTGGGGTGAAACAGTAATGTAACTTCGTAAGTTCCTATGGCTAATGCAGCAACTCTTGCTCCATTCCCCACATGTAGGTCCACTTCACCTTCTTTGTGTAGCTTTCTATTCTTTAGTCCCTGGATATTTATACAAATGTGAGATCCACATCCGGTATCCAATACCCATGAACTAGAAGTAGAAAGGAAAATATATATCTTATAGATACCTGAAGCAGTAGCAATTGTATTGCCCTTCTTCGCTTTTAGGCCTTCCTGATAAGCCTTGCAATTTTGCTTCCAATGACCAATCTCATTGCAATGGTAGCAAATTGCATCCTTTTGAGACACTTTGGGTTTAGCCTCTTCGGCATTGGCAACTTTTGCCTTAGGTTTAGCAACCTTTGCTTTAACTACTTTGCCTTCTTCTTTGAACCCCTTTCCTTTGTTAACCATTAACACATTTGCGGTACTAGGCTTCTTGATATTTTTCTCTGCAGTCTTAAGCATCACATGCAATTTTGACAGATTCTTTTCCATTCCACTCATGTTATAGTTCATAATGAAATGACCATAAATTTCGGGCTATGAATTCAATATCGTATCCGTTACGAGTTCCAAACTCATATGATACCCAAGCCTATCAAGGTGCTCAATATATCCTTTCATCTTAAGAACATGAGGACCTACCGACTGCTCCTCTTGCATCTTGCATGCATTAAGAGCCTTCACCACATCATACCTCTCTTGCCTAGCTTGCACTTGGAACATTTCCTTTAAGCGTTGTGCTAGGTCAAAAGCAGCTACCATGTGTTCAAGGTCCTTCTAAAGAGCCTTACACATGGTGGAAATCATAAGGCAAGAAACATCATTAGAATCATCAACATGTTTCTTATATTGTTCCTTATCTGCCCTTACAGCATTGGAAGTGGGTTCTGCAGGAACGAGTTCGTCAAGAATGTACAATTTCTTTTCTTGCCTAAGAACAATTCTTAAGCTTCTGATCAAATCAGAATAGTTTGTACCGTTATCTTCGAGCTTGTCCTTCTCAAGGACGAATCGCAGTGACAGGGGCTGATTATTGTGAGTTGCCATTACTACAATAAAATATGCAAACAATAAACATATAAGTATCAACGCATTTATCATCTAAGAAAAAATAATGTATTTCATAAATACTCCCACTAAATTATACACCTTCAAATACAAGCATGTATCATATAATCATAATGGGCTAAGATCCATATTCCACTTGATTTTGGTTTAACTGAGTCAATGCCCGAAATCAAGCTATTTAGGTAGATAACATCAATCATATCATATATGACTCTTAGATCTTTTATGAGATTTCTAGACATCATATGTCAAAAAATATGTTTTTAATCTCATCTATGCCTTGGGTCAAATCTCATTTGAAACCACCATTTAAGTTAAAACCTCTTTCAAACGCATGAGACATGGAACGATGCACCTAACTAAGTCGAAACTACAACAACCATTATCTCATCTTGATCACAAATTAAGATATAATGATGCACCCAACTGAGTCGAAACTAAATCAAAATACCCTAAAATATCACAAGTGTTCTAATCAAGAGGTGGCATTAAACTTAAACATTTAGAAGGTTTTACACATAACACAAACATCGCAGTAACAAGGGTTGATTATTGTTTGATGTTATTTCTACAATAAGATATACAAACAATATGAACACATATAAGTATCAATTTATTTACCATCTAAGAGATAAATAATATATTTCATAAATATTCCCACTAAATTATACACCTTCAAATACAAGCATGTATCATATAATTATAATGGGCTAAGATCCATATTTCACTTAATTTTGGTTTAACTGAGTCAATGCCCAAAATCAAGTTATTTAGGTAGATAACATTTATCAATCATATCATATATGACTCTTAGATCTTTTATGAGATTTTAGACAACTTATGTCAACACATGTTTTAATCTCATCTATGTCTTGGGTCAAAACTCTTTTGAAAGCACCAATTAAGTTTAACCTTTTTCAAACGTATGAGACACATAGAACGATGCACCCAACTGAGTCGAAACTACATCAATTGTTATCTCATCTTGATCCATATTAAGATATAATGATGCACCCAATTGAGTCGAAACTATATCAAAATACCCTAATATTTCATAAGTGTTCTGATCAAGGGGTGGCATAAAACTTAAACATTTAAGAAGGTTTTTTCATATAGCAACAAACATCGCATGGTTGTATATGAAACTTATGTGTACATAATCATGAACATGGGATTTCACATAATATCCTACTTTAGGATCATACAAATAATCATGTAATAAATAACAATTATTAACTACATAATTATTCAATTCTCAAAATTTAAGGATTCAAATAATCATGTTAATCGAATTAAATATGAGCATTAAATTCTAAACAAACAATTTGTTTCAACTTGAGAATTTACTAATCTAATTAATCAAATTAAAGAGATCAATAACTCATGTAGAAGATTAATTACATCAATCATCTATTAATCATAATCATGTTATATCGCATATAATTATTTCACAAAACAATACACATAAAATCATCAATATATAGCATCTAGCATGTTAAAGCATATAATCCAATTATATCTAACATGCCAATTTAACCTAATCATAATTAAACGTGGCTCTGATACCACTATTAGGTTTTGGGGAATCATGCGCAGCGGAAGACTTGATATAAATCACAAAACCCTAGCCTCATATCCGTTTAATAAGAATAGATTAGAATTATGAACATAGATTTACTAACCTTTGTTTCGATTTTGTCTTTCATACACGTATTCGTAATCCAACTTGAATCGTAGATGAAACTTTGATCTTCTCCTTGTTCTTCCTTGTGATGAATCAACAATGGTAGATCTTCAAGCTTTAGGTGATAAAGTAATCACCCTCTATTGGTAATCCACACGCGAACGAACCAAGATCTATATCTTGTTGGATTGCTAGATGATCCTCTATTGTTGAAACTCTTTTCAACAATCTATGGCTAATATGGAATGAGGTTTTTGATCTTTGATTCATAATCAAAATCAACCAATTAGTGTTTCTCAAATCCTAATTTTCGTGTGCAATAGCTAAAGAAAATGGGGCTATTTATACTTTATAAATATTCCTAGCAATTAGGAAGAAAACCCTAATCCAAGCCAAAAACAGAGGTGCTAAATCTGGGAGTGAGGCGGCCGCCTGGGGGAAGGTGGCGCGCACCTCAACTCCAGAATGTGCCCCGTGGAATTTCTGGTTTTGAGGCGGCCACTTGGCTGATTCTCAGGCTGGCGCCTCGCGGCCAGAAGGATGCCCCATGTTCAGTTTTCCATATTTTAGCCATTTTAATTCTGTTCTTTGTGTGTGACCTTTTAGGAATTATATTTATGTTGGTAATGTGTTGAGACATCAATCCTCACAAGACATAAGTAGTCTCTAGCAAGCCATTATGTCCACCCAATTAAATATAACATCAAAGCTTGATTTCTTGATAGATCATTGTCACAATCCATTTGTCTCATGATGTCATATTGAACATAAGTCATGGTCCATGTCAACTTATATTGTTCAATCCTTTCTCGATTCCAAATATGTTGATAATCCAAGTGCATTTGATCTCTATCAAATCTCTTGAGTATGGCCATACATTTCATCAACACTATTCATCGAGGGACCTTAGCGAACATCTCTCTTTACGAGGAATAAATTCCATCTTAACTTATCATTCTTCCCTACAAGAATCCGGTCATGCCAACATAGCCCTTATTGCTATCCTATTAAAGATAGTGTTAGACTACATCAAACGTAGCGTTCATCATGTGGAAGACGATGATTGTTTAGGTCAAATTCAAGCAATTTAACTTTCACAGGAAAAAATGGGGCACAATGGAATATGAAAATGTAAATTCAAGATGTCGATAAAAGATTTAACAAGGAAAGCCCTTGAACAACTTGTTCGCCAGCATAAAACCACGGAAAGGTGGAATATTATTAGTATTGTGGTGGTAGAGAGTGAATGAACAGTACAAAGTATGTTGCTAAGAGAACCAATGTGTGTGTGTGTATACATGTGTTTGTTTATTTAAATATAAATGATGATAATGGTATCAACTGAGTAAATGCAATCCCTCCTCATGCGCCTAGAATCTCGCAGGAGGTTATTGATGTCGTCTACATATCCGTTGCTGAGTAAATGTTGTTGAAGACGTTACTTGACTTGGTCCATCAAGCTTGCAAAACGGTTCCTACAATGTCGCCTTCCAGTCATCCTGAACGAAACGTATAGTCTATCAAGCTGTACTGCTAATTTATTACCACAAGACGATGTCTCAGAATGTAACATGCTGCTGTAGTTTTTTAACCCCGAACAATTGCCCCTGAATTTTTGAAATATCCCAAATGTATAAATTTGAATTTCAAAAAGTCTATCTCTAACCGCATGGTTACTGATCTTGGAAGGCGATAAGTTCTACTGGGTTCACGGATGGTGCAAGGCTTAAATAAAGGTAAGGATTAGCATGGAATTCGCTAAAGATGATAAATCTTCTCTATATATATAGGATGAGGATGTTGAAGACTATATCAAATAATCAAGAAGGACAAAATGTCATTTGGTAAGTCTTCCTTAATAGTACTTCTGAACTTCTTGTATACATCAAAATGTTTACCATCATCTTTTTAGTTGTCCGTTCAAAGCCCAGGTTTGCCGCGAAAGCTCTGGTTGCCAAATACAAAGGAAGAACAAGTGAAGACATGCTTCCTGCACCTAGGTTGGAACTTGGGAATACTTCAGGAATAAAGAGAAAGAGATAGGGGAAGAAAGACGTAGAAGAGGCGGGCTCCAACGAAGATGTGTTAGAGACTAAGGTATAGTACTTCTTTCCCTTTCATTTTTATATCTTGTTTTTGATAAAAATATTTTGATTCTAGGCAATAACTGCGGTTAAGATGATGGTCAATGAAATTAAATGGTGGAAGGATAAAGTTGTATCTTCAACTATGGAGAAAAAAGAATATGAGGCGGTGTAGACACCCCATTCTGAACACATCGGATCATACTTATACCACTCTAAGTCTCACTTTGAGTCAAGAAGTAGAAATTCACCATTTCGTCATGTTTCGTTAAGTTTTGACTAACCACCGTTAGTTTGGGACTAAACTGCATACGAGATAACGAGGAGAGGACAAACCTGTCCACAGGAACAATATCTCGCCGCGAGATGGCATTTCTCGCGCGAGATATCCCCCCTCTGCAGATTGCAGACGACAGTTTCCTCGTCGATTTCAACCTCTTTCCGGGATAAAACATTATCCCTCCGGCCAACCAATAGGATTTGGGGTCTAGAACCATCTGATAGGGTTTTACCTCTCCACTTCTTCCTATCCATCACCTATAAATACTTGGTGACTTCCAAGGTTTGAGAGCCCCCCGGATCGACGGCGAATTTTCACAACACACACATTTTTTTTGCTGTTTTCCCTGAAAGAATCCTACAAAATCACCTTAAAAACTCACCTCATATTTTGTTTGTCAACCTTGTTGATAAACAAACATCAAGCTCCAAATCAAGGATTGAGGCGAAGCTCTGTCCGTATCGAGACTCGATTCTAAACTTGAGTCGAAACTCTGCCCAAATCACCTCACGCAAGGTAACCCTTAAATCCCTTTCTAATTGATTGTTAGAGTGGTATAAGTCCATAGAATCTAGGATCGTCCTAGAGCCTCTCCAAATCATGGAGACGGTCTCGAAGCAATCGATCCTACATTCCGTTTAACCCCGTTAAATGAATCTTTATTTGTAATATTTAAAATCGTTTTTTCTCTTCTTTTGAAAACCTCTCTTTTCTTTAGCAAGACCGATCTCCGGATTGGGTGAAATGGATGCTCCTTGACCTACCCATTTCATAACCTAAGCCCCGAACCCAAATCTCTTTCAAAATGGTTTTCCTATTTTCTCCAATCGAATAATATAGGTGGCGACTCAACAAAAAGATAAAATTCTTTCTCACGACGCTACAAAGGGCGACTCCACTGGGATTTAAAATTAAGAGGCTTAAACTTGCGTCAAAATTAAAAGAGAGGTTTTCAAAAATTTTGTAAATTCGAATTTTCTCGTTCTCGTATGAGGCATATCTCGCACGAGATATCATATCTCGCGCAAGATATTGCCTCAGCAATCTGGTTGTTTTCTGGTTTCTCCCGTTTATCTCATAGTCCAAGACGAGAGCCGAACATGCAAGGGGGATTCCAGAATTCATTATCTGCAGAGTTCCCGCATCTTAAGGCCTCCCTTAAGGTGTAGAACTCGAACCTTCGTTTCCTTTAAATAATTGAGTATTATTTATAAACTGCGTGCGATTGGGTTTTATTTAATTAAAGTCCGGTCCATTGGGGATTCGAGAGTTGTAAATTGAATTATTTATCTCTCTTTCTCTCTCTTTATGTGGAACTACGACGGCCTGAGTCTTCCTAATTTGGGAGAAACGTAGGCAACCACCTGGTGCGGCCACTATCTGTTTTCCTTTTGATTTTCAAAAAAAAAATCTCTATTTTTATCTATCACCTAGATTGACTATCACACACGCGCACTCATATTATAATTGTCATTGCACTGCATACCCTCTATAAACCCGGGACCCACATTAAGGACGGATGACGGTAACCACCTAGTCGCCGGTCTCTCCGAAGTTGGACAATCCCACTCCACGTATTCAATCCACTTAGATTGTCATATCGCGGGGAGCCTAGCCTTCCAGCCCTGCATCGCCACATTCTCATGTAGATTGACTTTTTAGGATCACTCCGTGACCGGTCGGTTTTGACTCGGTGATCTTTTCTTGTTTTTGATTAAAACAAAGCCATATAAAATTGACAATAAAAGAAGGATTCAGAAAATTCCCTTCGGAAAAAGTCCCTTCGGAATGACCCTTTCGGATGTCCCTTCAAAAAAAAATATATGCATATGATCCTTCGAAAAAAAACAATCTTACATGGCTTTGTTTTACAAAAATCGGATTGATTGCTTAGTCGTTAGGTTCTGATAAAGGCCTTAGAAACCCCTCAAAACGGATTTTCCGTTTCGACCAAAATTTAGGTCTAAATAAAAATCGACTTTCCGTGTAATTATCTCGCGCGGGACTACATATCTCGCGCGGGATAATGCTTCTGTTTGCTGAATTTGAGCCTGAGCCATTTGAGCCTGCTTCCGACTCGTTGGGGCTAGATCCTGATATCTGCATCTCTTCGTCGCCTTTTCCGAAGCTACTCAACTTCAAGACTCCCAACACAATGTCCGACATCGACAACATTCCGGTAACGAGACTCGTCCAAAACAAACACAAACTTCTCGGGAAGAAGCCAATGATCGCCTAGAAGTGCAAGCCTCCCAAATCCACACTCTTGTAGAAGAAATTCAAGAACTTAGGGCTGCACTAGCCAACAAAGAAAAGAAGAAGAAAAATGATTCTTCCTCCGGAGAAGAGGAGTCATACACCAAAAGGGCCAAGGGTCGCCGCAAAAGCAAAGGCAAGAAAAAGAAGTACGAGTCTAGCCCGTCATCTTCCTCATCCGACAATGAAAGCTACACATCCAAGAAGGAAAGCAAAGGGGAGAGCAAGAATGAACCCCTTACCATGGCCATGCTAGAAAAGAAACTTGCATCCCTCGATGTGAGTAAGGGAGCCTCGCTCTCTATTGATTACGATACCCTTCGTCAGTCCATGTCAAAGCTTCCTAGAAAGTACAAGACACCCGACATTGCAAAATTCAATGGCACCACCTGTCCCAAATCACATTTGGAGACCTACTCTTGGGCCATACTACCTATGGGTGTTGATGACAACCTGTTAGCCCAATGCTTTCCCCAAACTCTCGATGGTGCCGCTAGAGATTGGTATATGACCCTTCCACTCTCTACAAGACTCGACTGGCCACTCGCTAGTTGTACTTTCCAAAAGCAATATGAGGACAACTCCACTTATCGCACCACTAGAAGGGATCTTGAGCAAACCAAGCAGCTTCCGAACGAATCCTTCACAGATTTTGTCAAGAGGTGGAGAACCAAATTAACTGAAATCGTCGATAGGCCCAAATTTCTAGACGAGCAAATTCACATCCTCATACAATGCCTTAGGGAGGAGTATCAAGACAAGCTAGCCGGCAACTATTTTCCTAGCTTCGCCGAACTTCACAAGTCAGGCATACAGTTGGACAACCTCATCAAACAAAAAAGGGAAGCCAAGAAAGAAAGTGGATTCTGTTACAACAAGAGCTCTTCTTCCTCTTCCAATCCCAAGGACACATCTGTCAATGCCATTGTCTTCAATCATCCCGGAAATGGTAAGTACTCTGCGGTACCTCCACCACAAAAGAAGAAGAAAGATAGACATTATGACAAGCTTGAAGGAATCACCCAAGAAGAACTCTTTGAAGTGCTTGTCAAGAACGGGAAAATCAAACCAAGAGAAGGTGGACCTCCAAAGAAAGATCTTCCTGCCAACCATGCTCATCATCTCTTCTGCAAGTACCACAACTTCACCGGTCACAACACCAACTCCTGTTTCCACTTGAAAGACGTCATCCAAGATTTGTTTGACGATAAAGAGATAGGTTTACCTAATGTTGTTACTAATCCTTTACCAAACAATGAGGTCAATCTAATAGAAATAGAAAGTAGCTTCGAGGACCCTACTCGTCTAGCCACAATTGTGGACGAGAGCCCTCTTGAATTTAATAAATCTTCTTTCTGTTATACGATGTCTTGGGAAGAAATCTTAGAACAAAAGGAAAAAGGGTCTAAAACAAGCCAACCTACTCACACGATCCGGTCGTGTGATCACCAACAAAGATCCAAGGGATGAAAATCCTCCTAAACAAGCTAAAGCCTCATCGCTAAGCGAACCGTAGGACCCTCTCTTAACTCGCTTAAAGAAGACACAAGCAAACATCTCGGTTTGGGATCTCATAGAGCATCTCACAAGCACCACGAGATGTTGAAAAAGGCATTGGCTCAAATGACCATTTCCTCGAAAGCAACGCCCGAAGAGCTCACTCAAATGATAGGCCAAGTGAAATTTGGCAACGTCATAACTTTCACTGACTTGGACCTACCGTCCTATGGGAACAATCATCATGAGGCCCTCTACATAACTGCTAAGCTGAATGGATACCGAATGCCACGCATTTTGGTCGACAATGGTTCTCAATCAATGTCCTCCCAAAGAAAGCCTTATCATCATTAGGTCTCACTCACAAAGACCTTAAGCCATCCGGGCACACTCACCGTAAGAGGGGTACGATTGTATCGCTAGAACCGCTCTGGGATCGGGCCAGGATACCTGTGGAAATGGGGCAAGTCACAATGAGCATCGAATTTCAAGTCATCGACATCCCGGCATCCTTCAACTTGCTGCTTGGTTGCCCTTGGCTACACGACATAGGGGGTGTACCCTCCTCCCTGCACCAATGCATCAAGTTCGTACACAACAATACGATAGTCACCATACACTGAGAGATGGTTACCGCTAGTCCTATCCTCGAAGTACAACATAGCACTTCCGATTTCCCGTTCAAAGGGCTTTGAGATCGAGAAAGAAAGCACCGTGAATGTCATAGAAACTTGCAACGAAAATGACTACTCCAAGGCACTTTTGTTTTCCGGAAGCCTTCCTGTCTGGAGAATGATGCTAGCACAAGGATACTTTCCTGGATTGGGGCTTGGAAAGCACTTACAAGGAATAACGGAACCACCACCGGTCCCCCACTCCACACAAAGCATGGACTAGATACATCATCTCCATCCACGATGAGAAGATGACGAAGAAGAGTGGAGCTTCACTCAAATCAAGTGGGAAGGAACCACATACAAAGGCCACAAAGACCCAAAGGCCAAAAATGACAACCTCGAGCCATATCGAAAGACACTCAATGGCTACTTCGTTCGAGAAGGGGAAAGTATTCCCTACTTTATCTTTTCAGAACCATGGACTGATGATAAAGGAAAGCGCCAACCGGGCTTTGAAATCTTCAAATGATCGCGATGCTTCTCCGCATGAAACAATCCGTCCCACTAATCCCTAATGATTTGTGGGGCACGAAGGCGTAAAATGACAAGTGAATGGGACTTTGTGTTGGGAGAAGACATGCTACGACAGCTTCCAAGACTCCGCGCCGGTTAGAAGACAGCCAGATCCATGCAATCTCCAAGGGGGACGCTCCAACTACTGACTACACAAGACTGATACAGAAATGTGACGAGCCAATTCTAAACTGGCACGTCACCGGAGGACCAGTTGTTGATGAAGACTTCATGATCAAGGAGCTTGGTTGCACTCCCCATCCCCGCAGGAAGATAGGCCCTGTAACTTTTTCATTAGAAGCAGGCTCCACCTCCGATGAACTCACTCAAGAGGAAATCGAGGCGGTGGCTGAACATGTATTCCCTTACTTCCTTAATGAAAACTTTGATCTTTCCGAGTACCCTGAGATTGCTAACATCGTGAATGATGAATTAACTAATAATAATCAATATAACGAACACGTTAATAATGAATCATACGATGAGATAGATCAAGAAAATGAACAAATCTTAAAAGAATTAGCTAAGCAAGTAGGTCGTTGTGGAAAGAATGGCCCTGTTGACGACGAGGAAATGCAAACGGTTAATCTTGGGACAACGGAAGACCCCAGAGAAACAAAGATCGGCAGCTTCTTCAAGGGGGAAGACAGAGAAACCTTGACGCAGCTCCTCAGAGAATATGTCGACGTCTTCGCTTGGTCCTACAAAGATATGCCTGGTTGAATCGCCGCTTGTAGAACATAAGATACCGCTTCTACCCAATGCCAAGCCAGTCAAACAAAAACTACGCAGAATCAAGCCAGAATGGTCAATGCAAGTGAAAGAGGAAATCATGAAGCTCTTGAATGTAGGGTTCATCAAAGTGATTGAATATCCAGAATGGTTAGCAAACACGGTGCAAGTAGCCAAGTCGAACGGGAAAAAACGAGTCTGTGTTGATTTTATAGACTTGAACAAGGCATCCCCTAAAGATGATTTCCCACTACCAAATATAGACATGTTGGTCGATGCCACAGCTGCATACGAAGTCCGCTCATTCGTCGACAGTTTCGCAGGGTATAACCAAATCCTCATGGCAGAGGAGGATCAACACAAAACAACATTCACCACACCTCGGGAACGTTCGCTACACATGGTCATGCCGTTTGGTCTCAAGAACGCAGGGGCTACTTACCAAAGAGCAGTCACGACACTATTCCATGACATGATACATAAAGAAATAGAGGTATATGTGGACGACATGATTATTCACTCAAAAGGGACAGATGGTCAGCACTTCAAAGATCTCAGAAAATTCTTCAATCGACTGAGACAAAGACAAGATGAGGCTCAACCCCGCCAAATGCTCATTCGGAGTGGTCAAAGGGAAAGTCTTAGTGGTACATGGTCACGTAGCGTGGCATAGAAGCGCATCCCGCCAAGATAAAAGCCATTACGTACATGCCTCCACCTGCAACACGTAAAGAAGTAAAGGGATTCATGGGCAAAGCTTCAATATATCGCCGATTCATCAATCAACCGACTACTTTATGTGCGATCCCATCTTCAAGCTACTTAAGAAAAACGCACCTCAAGAGTGGACCGAAGAATGTCAAGAAGCATTCGAGGAAGTTAAGCACTACTTCGACTTCCCCACCTATCCCGGTTCCACCACACAAGGAGAAGCCCTTCGAAGTTGTACCTCACGGTCACAGACAACGCATTAGGGGCTATGCTCGCTCAAGAACAAACACCTCCCACACAGAATGCCATCTATTTCGTCACCGCAGATTTTAAGGCAGCAAAATCAACTACTCTCCACTCGACAAATCCTGCGCTGCTCTTGTTTGGGTATCACAAAGGCTAAAGCACTATATGGAAGCCTTCCCGGTCCGTCTCATTGCAAAAATGGATCCACTGAAATATATCCTAGACAAATCAAATTTGTCTTCGAGATTGGCCAAATGGTACTTCATGCTCGTGGGGTATGATATCACTTACGTCACTCAGAAATCCGTCAGGGGGAGTGTATTCGCAGATCAGTTGGCCGAATTTCCTTGCGACGAAGTGAAGGGGGAAGACCCGCGATTCCCTGATGAGGACATCATGAGTATAGAAGAAGAAAATAAGTGGCAATTATTTTTCGATGGCGCAGCCAACAAGAGAGGGTTCGGCATTGGAATGTTATTAGTAGACCCTAATGACATCTATACTCCACTGGCAATACGTCTTGACTTTGACGCCACCAACAACACCACGGAATACGAGGCTTGCATAGCGGGGCTTGAGGCAGCCCTAGAACGCAACGTGATCGAACTCGAGGTATTCGGGATTCCCAATTGATCATCAATCGACATTGAAGAAGTGGAGGGTCCAAGATCCAACCCTTCAAAGATACAAAGTGCCCATCTCCAAGAATTGGTGCAAACAATTTCAAGATGTCTCATTCCACTACCTCCCCGTGCAGACAAAAATCGATTTGCGGACGCATTAGCCACACTTGCTTCTTTGGTCGAAATCCCTAAAGGAAAAGCAATAAACCCTTCAAAATAACACCTACATGCAACCCTCGTGCATACCAAGCGCCGTTATAGATCTCCATGACCGCAAAGACAAATGGTTATCCGAATGTGCCATTGTTGGGAACTCCGAAGAGAAACCATGGTACCATGACATTTGGAATTTCATCCAAGATGGAACCATCCCGCCCGAGACAGACTCCAAAGACTCGCATCGCCCTTAAGAGGTTGGCGGCCAATTACGTCATCACCGCCGGCCGCCTATTCAAGAAACATTCCCAAGGAAACCTCCTTTGTGCCACCGAGGAAGAAGCCCAAGAAATAATGGACCATGTTCATCAAGGCATATGTGGAACCCACATGAGCGGAAACATGCTCGCCAAAAAGATCATCGTACAAGGGTACTTTTGGCTAACCATGGAAGCCGACCGTACCAAAATGGTCAAGAAGTGCCACAAGTGTCGATACACGCCAACCTTCAAAGCATGCACCGCCTTCCTTGCCGTACCCTATGACTTCTCCTTGGCCGTTCTCTACATGGGGGATAGACGTGATTGGAAAGGTCACACCCATAGGAGCCAACGGACACGTTTCGTCCTAGTAGCCATCGACTACTTCACTAAGTGGGCCGAGGCCGCCTCCTACAAAGTTCTCGAATGCCGTAAAGGTCGCAGACTATCAAGCACAACATCATCTCGCCGGTATGGGTTCCGCAAGAGATGATATCCGATAATGGGTCCCACTTCGAGAAGGAAACCGATCGCCTACTAACCGAGTACAAAATCACAAGGCACAAGTCGTCTCCTTACAGCCTCAAACGAACGGAGCAGCTTGAAGCCGCGAACAAAACAATCGAGGCTATCATCGAAAAATGGCGCCACCGGAAAAGACTGCCCGACAAGTTACCATTCGCACTATGGGATACCGCACTTCAGCCCGAACCGCCACAGGAGAGACTCCCTACGCCCTCACATTCGGAATGGAGGCCGTCTTACCAATAGAATTGGAAATACCATCACTACGGGTTCTCCTAGAAAACCAAGTGAACGAGGTCGACTGGCTAGGAAGCAGATACGAAGAGTTGGCCCTGTTGGATGAAAGAAGGTTGAAAGCAGCCGAACACACTCAAGCTTACCAAAGAAGAATGGCAAGAGCTTTCAACAAAAAGGTCAAGACAAGGAACATCAGAGTAGGGGACTTGGTTCTCCGTGAGCACCGTCCCAGACCTTTCAACCCGCTAGGCAAGTGGAGACCAAGATGGATAGGACCCTACATTGTGAAGAAGATATTCTCTGGGGGAGCCCTTCAGCTGGTGGACTTAGACGGAGATCAACTACCGAAGCCGATCAACATGGACAAGCTCAAGAAGTACTTCGCGTGACTTGGCCTCCTAAAAAAAATCGCTCGCTAGGTTGAAAATCTCGGAAAGGACAGCCTAGGCAAAAATTAGAGCTAGCACAAGAAAAGAAGCCCGCTAGATTGAAAACCCGAAGGGGAGGTCTAGGCAAAAGAAAGGGTGTGCATAAAAAAAAAGGGGGGGGCCTTGTCTCGCGCGAGATTACCCCTCGGCCCGGAGCCGTATTTTGTCCTTTTCTCTCAAAAATGAACTACGTTAGACCTGAGCCTCTTATTTAATTGCTGTAAAAGAGGAACGTAGGCAGCCTTCGGGTTCGGTCTAATTAAATAAATAAATCTACTTTTGTCTTTTTATTAATCGAATGCATTTTATTAATGACAAAAGGGAAATCCTAACCACAACGACTAATTTGCTAAGCTAACAACCTTGAAAAAAATATACTAATAAAGCAAAACAATTGATCTATCAAATCAATCTCCTGGTACTCCTTAAGATCTAGCCTTTCATTGACTTGGTAGGCCGGGGGACATGATCTCCACCGTCTTCGCTATCCTCCTTGCGCTTTGAGCCCATCAAAGCAGAGCATCCCTTGAGGCGATCAAAAACAGAGTCGAGGCGATCAAAAATAGATCCCGAAAGCCTCTTGAAGACTTGGGGCCTATCTAAAGCTTGCGTCTTTCCAGGCATCCCTTTGCCTCGCCTCTCGTACCAATCCCCATCGAGAAAATCCTGAGTTGGATCAGTTCGCACATTAGCAGGATCAGAATGAGCCTCGCTCCTTCGCAAAATACTGCTAGCTACAAAAGAATCTCCTAGCAGTGAAAGCCGCAGATCATCAATCTTCTCTGCACTCGGGTGACCGGTATGAAGGAACCAATCCAAATACTTATCAGACAAGAAGGTGCTTGCATTAAAAGTCTGAAAGTTTGACCAGCGGTCTCGACTAGTTCCTTCCCCCATCCTTGAGCTAGCGCCTGCGTAAACTCTACACCAATATAAGACACTTCACGAGGAGCTCCTTCGAAAAGATAAGTGTCCTGTTGCTGACCAAGTTGACGGAGCACCCGCTTGGAGAAATAAAAGGAGGAATCTCGCAAACCCGGAAGAACAACCCTGTCAAAACCCTTGGTATTGGCAACAAATTTGTTCAACCTCCAATAAGGTGGACACCAAAGAATGTCAGCAGTTTCGGTCTTCGCAATCAACTCAGCCCATTCATCCGCTGAAAGATCCTTGATCAATAACTTTCGCGTATGATACGTGAAAGGGGAATATTCCAACGGAGGACCTACCAGCTTAAGATGCTCCCTAAGCCAAATGGTCAACAGAAGAGGACTCCCTTGAGTCATGACACCGGTCCTATGCAGCCTCATCAAGACCGTGCAGGGGTCTCACCCAAAATAGCGGAAATAATGTTCCTAGAACGTTTTCTAGCCTGCAGAACAATTTCCACAGTTGGGAGTCAACCAAGCCGTCCCTGCATGTAAACAGGACATCTCCGAAAAGAGAAAGAGCCGTAAAGTTCCGCTTATAGACATGAAAAGCGTCATCATCTCGAATCACGCCGAAGCGTCCCTAAAAGAAGAGCAATCAACCCACTTGCGGTGAACTAACTCATAGCAAGTATCAAGGGGGATCCCTAACAATTCATTCAAAGCCTCCGAATGATTCCTATGGTACTTAGGAACAAAGAATCTCACCACCAAAGGCATATCCAAGATAATGGCGAATTCCTCCACAAGAGGCACCATCTCATTCAAAGTAAAGTTGAAAAGGTGAATAGAGGGATCCCAAAATCGAGAGGCACCC
This sequence comes from Adenophora triphylla var. japonica, assembly GCA_022495995.1. Lineage (NCBI taxonomy): Eukaryota > Viridiplantae > Streptophyta > Magnoliopsida > Asterales > Campanulaceae > Adenophora > Adenophora triphylla. The sequence continues at coordinate 103,061 of JAFEMH010001562.1, forward strand.
TGTAAGAGACTCCAATCCGGTTGGAGGTTCTTCAAAGTGAAAAGAATTCTGAATCCAAATTCTGCAATAAACCTATTGCGAGACCGGTTGCGAAACGACCTCACAAAATCCCTTGATGCTTGCTTGAAAGATGCAATCACTTCAGATGACAGGGAAAAATCATCGACAATCATGGACGTTGGGAGCCATGGATCACAGGGTTGAAGAAGAAGACAAGAGTTTCACCCTAACAGAATATCTCTAGAGTTTAAAAGGCTAGAATGAGTTATCTGGCCGGACTACGGGGTGATTTTATAGGGAAAACTGACAAAATCCTGTTCGAAAAAGGAAGAGATTTCTGCCTGAGTAGCGTGTCTCGTACGAGACACCTTATCTCGCGCGAGATATCCCTACGGCAAAACAGCAACAGTTCTGCTCAAACAGCAATCTAGCCCTGACTTGACAAAGCAAGTCTCGAAAAACCTGCGTGTACAGTTCATAACATGTAGTAAAACACCAAAATAAGGGCTCAAAATTGTGGCCTAGCGGCCATTCCATTTCCAAAAACATGGAAAGTCGAGAAAGTTAATTAACTAATTAGACCTAGGATTAGGGGTTAAGAAAAACCATTGTTTTTGTGCTACCTACTTGTTCCTAACAGGTACCGAAGAAAAAAAATTATTGTCTGGGCCCACACGGCCAATATATACAAATCATCAGAAATCAGATAAAAAGAAAAAGGTGGGGGGGATCACGCCATCAAGTCGCTCGAGCCGCCGGCACCTCCGCCATCATCGCCACGGGGGCTACCATCCCTCCTCGACCTCTTAGCTCCGCAAGTAGGGGTCACCGCCGAGGCCACTGTCGAGGCTGCCAAAGAAGCCTTGTGGAACAGCCTCTCGGACAGGTCCGACACCAAGGCCATCAGTCCAGCCATCTTGGTCGCTCCACGGTTGTAATCGGCCGTGGACATGGTGACCTGACAACCAAAGAAAAAGAAAATGCTCAGATGAAGTCGGACATATACACTTATATGGACGAATACGAGATATGATATGAACAGAAACATACCGAAGAGACATCAGCTGGGAGGCGGTAACCCTCGGGAATCTGATCAGGAGACGGGATGTGCCCCACCATCGGCATGCTCCCCATCATGTATGTATAGCTCAAAGGACCGAAATCTGGGGCGAAGGGCAGAGAACCAGCAGACTGGGAAGAAGTGCTAGGAGCTGAGGAACCTGAAGCAGAAGCAGAGGCAGAGCCACGAGCATGTGATCGCCTATCCCCCACCAGGAGGGGACCCATCAACTGAGGCAGGAACTCCGCATAAGAGGTCCCGGGGATAACACAAGTCGTCGCCACATCACCTACCAGAAGACTAGCATAATCATCCTCCGAAATAGAGTGGGTGGGATACATCGCCCTCGGCGGATCCGCCGGCATGCTATATGGCAGGCTACCACGGCCATGTTGTGGGAACACCCGCTCACCAAGATACATGGTATCTCCCTTCAAAGATGCCAGCATCCTCTGCATCCTGATAGCATCCTAAGCACGATGCACCTCCCGCTCCAACAAGGTCCAGGGATATAGGCCCAGCCTCTCATACTCAAAAGTGTCTAACATGGTCCTCGCCTCTACGACCGTCAGGGTCCACTCCTGATCCTCATCCTCATCAACGCTCCGATTGGGGTGGCTCCACCTCCTGATATCCGGGAACAACGGGGTCCGGCTCTCCAGCTCAAACTTGTACAGCCCAAGGACAGTGTAGCCCCATATCTGCGCAACAAAACAAAACAGATTCAGTAAGGGATAGAGACAGAGCACACAGATAGAGCATACAGACAAAAAACAGAAACAGAATCAAAGGGCATACCTCCCAAGCATAAGAATACCCTGACAGGGAATCCTTGGTGTTCCTATACGCCTCATCCATGGCGTGGTAGCGTAAGGCCGCCCCGCCGAGCCCCAATCATATCCGCTCACCTCATCCAGTTCACCAACAAACGTAATACAGAAAGATGGGCCGTAGAAGAATGGTTCGCAAAAATGGTCTCGTAAAGAATATACCAGAGGGCACCCTCACCGCCGATCGCTGATCGCATTTGGCTTCTCAAGATACTCCTCAATTTGACGTCGGAGGGGTGTCAACTCACGAAGAAACCCCTTGACCTTGTTAGGGGGGAAACCAATCAACTGCCTCTACGCAGCTGGACTCGCAGGCTTATAACCCGAAAACTTCGGCAGGGGATCGCCAATGAACTCTAACCCCGTAATGGCAAGAAAATCAGTCGGAGTCATCGTTGCTTCCCCGAAGCGCAAATGAACGGTGTGGGTAGTGTCCCACCACCTCTCTCGGATAGCCTGAAGAACTTGGGGAGTCCGCCTTATTCCCCGGAGATTGTCAACAAAAGTCAGAAGCCCCGTTTGGGCCACCCTATCCCGAACGCCATCAAGATCCTTGATCTTGTCCCACACCGCTTTAGCCATTTTCGGGCTTCCTCGGCAATTCTTCGTCGGCTTATACGACTGCAAAAACAGAGGAAAAACAGAGAGGGCAACATTAGAAATCATTCCATGTCAAAAAATCAATGAAATAGAAGAAATTTTTCATTGGGGCATTTCATCGAACACTTGGCATGCGTACAAGAAAAGCTTGCCCAAGAATGTCATTCGTGATCCGAATCAACCTCTCCTACAATCCATGATGTGTAGGAGGCTCATACGCACACAATGCAACGACAATCATCCAAAGAAACGCACAAAATCAATGCATGCAAGAGGAACCTAGTTCTAGGCATGAACAAGAACAAAAGCCATTGATGGAATTTTGAATTCAAGAGAAAGGGGATTCAAGCTCAATGCAATGTGAGAAATAAGAGGTGAAGAAGAAGTTCTTACCAAGCCCTCCCGAACAGCGGTAGAGATGTGCGCGTGCCTATCGAAGGTGAGATCATCGCGAGGATAATCCTTCCCTAGCAAATAGCTCCCCAAAATTGGATTCCTTTGTTCTTGAGCCATTGATTATGGAGGGAGGAGGGATTGAGAATGGATTAGGAGGAGAATCACCAAGCAAATCCACGAAAAATCACAGAGAAAACGACCTTGGCTCGAGCTAGGGAGGGAAATTTTGAAAAGGATGTTTTCAAAATAAGCAAGAGCTGCTGTTTATATGCCCCGACAGAACAAGTCTCGCGCGGTATATCTTATCTCGCCGCGAGATATACCTTCTGGAAAGTGACCAAATTGTCCTCGACAATAAGCGTCTACGCAACGTCAAAGTTCAAAATTTTGACACATTTACCCTTGGAAATGATAAACTAGCAAGGAAACGTGGAAAAATCGGCACCGCAAGTCACGGAACGAGCCAAACGTGACATGCGCATGATCGCCCGGTACGGCACCAGTCGCCCGAAAACCGAGTGGTCCAAAGATCAACTCAATTAACATGATCCAACGCCCAAACAGGTGGATCGTCAAACCAAAAGCTCGGTCCAATGCCCAAACAGGTGGATCATCAAACCAAAAGCTCGGTCCAATGCCCAAACAGGTGGATCGTCAAACCAAAAGCTTGGTCCAACGCCCAAACAGGTGGATAGTCAAGCCAAAAGCTCGGTCCAACGCCCAAATAGGTGGATCGTCATCAGAAAAGCCCGGTCCAATGCCCAAACAGGTGGATCGTCGAACCAAAAGCCCGATTCAACGCCCAAACAGGTGAATTGTCATCCCCAACAACAAAAAGCCCGATTCGGAGCCCAGAAAGGTGAATCATCACAAAACTGACAGGACTCAGAGGACCGGACAGGTAAGCCTTTATTTTCTAACATATTTCCCACAGGTTCGGAGCCCAGACAGGCGAATCTTCAAACATACAGGTATATTCAGAATTGGGTCTTGATTTGATTCCTCAGTATGAATTTATCTTTCAAAACAAAATCTCCTCGATTTTCAAATGATTTTCAAAATACCTAAAGCAGCCTTTTTGTGTTTTGGAGTTGAACTACGTCATGGTCTGATTCTCCGATAGAGATACGTAGGAAGCCGTGCGGCCCGACCATCCCGATGTTCAGAATGATGTCTTTTCTATCGTCGACATGACTTCTTTCATAAGACTTGTCACCGAGGGGCTCTGTAGACACCCCATTCTGAACACATCGGATCATACTTATACCACTCTAAGTCTCGCTTTGAGTCAAGAAGTAGAAATCCACCATTTTGTCATGTTTCATTAAGATTTGACTAACCACCGTTAGTTTGGGACTAAACTGCATACGAGATAACGAGGAGAGGACAAAACTGTCCACAGGAATAATATCTCGCTGCGAGATGGCGTGTCTCGCGCGAGATATCCCCCCTCTGCAGATTGCAGACGACAGTTTCCTCGTCGATTTCAACCTCTTTCGGGGATAAAACTTTATCCCTCCGGCCAACCAATAGGATTTGGGGTCTAGAACCATCTGATACGGTTTTACCTCTCCACTTCTTCCTATCCATTACCTATAAATACTTGGTGACTTCCAAGGTTCGAGAGCCCCCCGGATCGACGGCGAATTTTCACAACACACACATTTTGTTGGCTTCTTTCCCTGAAAGAATCCTATAAAATCACCCTAAAAACTCACCTCATAGTTTGTTTGTCAACCTTTTTGATAAACAAACATCAAGCTCCAAATCAAGGATTGAGGCGAAGCTCTGTCCGTATCGAGACTCGATTCTAAACTTGAGTCAAAACTCTGCCCAAATCACCTCACGTAAGGTAACCCTTAAATCCCTTTCTAATTGATTGTTAGAGTGGTATAAGTCCATAGAATCTAGGATCGGCCTAGAGCCTCTCCAAATCATGGAGACGGTCTCGAAGCAATCGATCCTACATTCCGTTTAACCCCGTTAAATGGATATTTATTTGTAATATTTAAAATCATTTTTTCTCTTCTTTTGAAAACCTCTCTTTTCTTTAGCAAGACCGATCTCCGGATTGGGTGAAATGGATGCTCCTTGACCTACCCATTTCATAACCTAAGCCCCGAACCCAAATCTCTTTCAAAATGGTTTTCCTATTTTCTCCAATCAAATAATATAGGTGGCAACTCAACAAAATGATAAAATTCTTTCTCACGACGCTACAGGCGGACCTAAAAGTGGCTTTTGATATGTTGAAAACAAAGGAAGAAGAGATGGAAGAGATAAGAAAGAAACATGTTCAAGAGATGGAAAACCTACGAGATGAACTAGTGGCTAAAGCTGCTAAATCCGTTTTTGACTCCAGAATTGAGATGATCAAAGAGTATCAAGCAGGACAACACTCATCTTGAAATTTGGAGGAGGAATTGGTTGCTTTGAGGAGGATTGTTTGTGAAAGGCATGGTGAAATGGCTTCTAGGAATGAGGATATGTTGGAGCGGGTTGGTGAAACTCAGGAAGGAAAGAGAATGGATATGGGCAACGATGTTGTGCTCGATTGAAGGAACCCTTCTTTACTTCCCATAATTGTTCTGGTCATCTCTAATAGAACTTTTATGTTTTTAGAAATAATAATAAATGGAAAAGACATTTTATCTTTTCATCATTATGTTCGTTTCGGCAACATGTTAATGTCACTACCCATGATTCGATTTTAGGTCCATAACCTTAACTAAGGGCAAGAAGGTAATCAACATGTACTTGACACATTGGTCCACCTACACCTTAGCTAAAATATGAAAAATGTGCGTCCCAGGAGAAGGTGTAGATAACCTTAACAACTTGAGAAGAATGTAAATTCTTTAAACCTTTTTGAGGGGTGAAACCCTTTGAAAAAAAAAGTATTTACTGTGAGTACGCCAATCCAATTCGCGACCCTTCATAGGTGCATTTTAATATGATAAAATTGCATTAGGGGCATTTTGGTAAATTCCCGGTCCATTTCGAGACTTCCGGAAACTTTTTATAAGTTTCTTGCGAAGAAAGTAATTTTAAGTACTTTTCTCAGGCAAAAGGACCTATAAGGTATTATTCAGCTTGGACTTATTGGGAATTTGCTTGGAATGTTACAGAACCAGATTTTGGCACCAGAAACGGTTATGGCTTGCTTAGTCGTGCGACATCTCGAGCCATGGAAAATGGGAGCAGAAGGTCGTGCGACACACCATGCCTATCACCAGCAGCCTATAAATTGGACCCTCCCCTCTCAAATCTGGAGCCCTTTTCGACCTTCTTACTGTTACCCTACCAAAAAACGCCCAGAAGCCCCCCTCTCTCCTCCTTCTATACAAACCTACACCAATCCTCTCAATTCAATCCCTCTCTCTTACCCAATTCACCCATCTACCTTCATACACAACAAACACACCATTGAAGACCTGAAGACCAGCACTCCATCTGTGCTCAAATCCACATACTGCAGCTGATTAAAAGGCCATTACACCTAACTTGGTATAGTGGTGGTGGATCTACAAGGGTAACGAATCCCTTTCCCTCATATCTCTCTCATCTATTCGCTACTAGCATAATTTATTGCTGTTTTTGTTCATTGACTTGGTAATCAAGCTCCATCTGCTCTGATTATCAAGCCACAATCGCCATCTCTCTGTTTAATTCAAGTTGTTTAGCATAATTTCATTGTTCATGATGTGATCTTATTGCAATTGTGACTTGTTTGCCAAGGGAGTGTGGATCTCTCTATATCCACATCCCCTTGGTCAATTCATTGTGGATTCGTGGTTCTCTGAGATGATTTGGTGTTATGATTGGATCTGAATCGATCTCTGTTTATTCTGTATCTCAAATTGTAAGGTTCCTGCAGATTGGTAACCTGTGTCACGAGACACAATTGGACATGTGGAGTCCTGTGTCACACGACACAAGTAGCCCTCTGCAGAGATCACCATTTCAGTTGTAATTTGTTCATCTAATTCACTTGTCACTCAAAACAGAGTGTGGATCCTCAATATCCACACTCATTTGAAGTGATTGTGTTGATCTCTGAGTTAAATGCATGTTGTAATTTGACGTTTCAGTTGCTTGATATTGTTGTACTTTGAAACTTGTAAAACCACTGCAAAAGGTTAGTAGTGTCACCCGACACAATTGGACATGTGGAGTCCTGTGTCACACGAACATGTAACCACTTTGCAGCTGGTCCATTTCAGTTGTAAGTTGTTCATTTCAATGTATTATGGGATGTGGCCTCCCATGGTAAATGGTTCACAAGATGTAATGTTCTCAGTTGATCAATAAAACAAAACACTTACATGCATTTTATCACATATCTCGTCTCACACAAATTGCACACACGTTTGAATGTTTTGAATGTTGAATATAGAAAGACTCGTTTACGAACGAGGCGTGTTGGGTGAACTCTCGGTTCTTCCCAACACGTAACCTGACCCCGAACCCAAAATTCTCATTTCAAAAGGTTTTCAATGTTTCCTTTAAAACGGCGTGGCGACTCTCAAAATTCATTTTTCGGCGAGCGTACATTCAGTGGCGACTCTGCTGGGGACTTGAAACCTATTTTCAAAAAGTGGGTCAAACTTTCGTACTTGTTCAACATTCATTTCATTCATTTGTGTTTGCATTGTTGGTGACATTATATGTGTGTAAATGCATTTATTGCTTTGCTTTATTCCTTTTCCTCCTAGTGTCCCATTTTGGTGTGCTGATGCTTGGGGTTGAGCTATTGTATTGAGCTTGGAGGATGGGGTTGGTTCTGATTTCTCTTCAGATTCTGGGAAAGTGGCTTCTTCTGTCACGCGACAGAACTTGCCATCTCAATCTTGTTTAGCGCGATAGAAGTTGCCATTCTGCAGGATTTGATTTCTTTGGTACAGGTTGTGATTGTGGGCAGTCCCCATGATCAAGTTCATGATCATTGGATTATTGTATCTCTGTGGGGTGTGTGTGTGTGTTGTTTTTTCTTTTTATCACCCCCTTTTCAAACAAAAAATAAAAATAATAAAAATATTTTTTTTGTAAATAAATGAACATAGTCATCCGCACACTACGTCACATAGATCTAGAACCCTTGGGTGCGATGGACGGCATCGCGGACGGTGATGTATGTCGCCTACGCTTGAGTGCCTGAAATCAATCCTATCTCCCTAGCGCATCATAGGTGGAGCCACACTTTAAAAGCTTACCCAACGGTTGGTTTTGACACAACGTTTTTAAAATATACTAAAATGAATTGTTTCAAAATTTCTAATTGGCTTTTATAACTATTCCAAAACCTAGCACGTGTTGGCATGTTTCCATTGCAACATGGTTTCACATAAGGACATGTCGTTCCCACGGCATGTTCTAACGAGAGATCATGACGCTTTGTCAACATGCACCGACGATAGGTCATGCCGGATTTTTCCTTGAAATTCTTCAGGAATACCCGTTATGCTGCCCAAATTTCTCCAGAAATTGGGATTGCTCGTCCGTCCCATAAATGCTCAGATTTTATTTAGGTATCATTGCCTATTATTAATTTTTAACCAATGCATTTGGTATGTTTTTGAATGATGTGTCCCTAGGTTTCCCCGAGGTCTAGATTGCGTGAATAAAGGCTTATCCTTTTCCAACCGTTCCTAGGACCTAAAAGACACTGTTTTCTACTTGAACATAAATAAAGCGCTTGCCTGAGTCCATCTCCTTTCCCATTCTTCCCTCTCCCATACCACCTCAAGGTCCTTTCCTCTCCTCCACCTTATACACGCTCTCTCCTCTACAAGGCTGCGGCAAGTTGGGTGCGTGCTCCTGTGCCCGGCGTTCGATTGGTCCATATTCCCGAGGCGAAGGCAGTTCAAGTGTCCGCGTAATCTTTATCAGGTTCAGAATCCAAAATGTTCAGTGCAGAGAAGATTATGGCCCACCAGTCTGGAAGTTCATATCACATGGGTTAACAGAGTGCAAATGGTGTATCCATCAAAAAGTTGCGAACTACCCTTGAAGCCGCATTTCCTCACGAGCGGGAGGCCCGGTTGCTTGCTCAGTTTGCTCAAGTTAAGGAAGACGACTTATGAATGACTGAAAGTTTCCTCACAATTCAGCAAAAGTCCCCGACTTCTCAAGAAGCTCTCCAATGTTCAAAAGGAGCCTGAATTCTCACAAGTTCACAAAAGTTCTCGATAGCTTGGACTTCCTCTCACCAGCATCAACAAACCAATCCCAAACCATCATCTCGTTTTTAGATGATATTCCCATTACCATTACCCTCGCCTTTGGCCAAAGTCAAAATTTGACCTCTCATTCTTAGAGGTAATCAATCTCCTCGCCGTAGAAATCCCAAACACATCCTTGAAAGCCAACCTCTCGTCTTTAGAGGTTCAGTCAGTAAAAGGCCTGGCCGACCTCTCATCTTAAGAGGTCATCAATTTTCCAAATCACCTGATGGCCGATCGAAGCCCTGAAACCCAGCTACAGTTCCTACCGGATAGCAGTTTTATTCTAATATCTTTGATATCTAAATCAGATTAATGCTTCATTGCTTGCTTAAAATCGGAGCCCAGTCCATCTCGGCTCAAAAGACCATCAATCAGAGATTATGCAAATTCAAATCCAATTCATTTGGCACTTCATGTGAGCATATTTCATTTCTCCTCCACAAACACTTTTCGTGGATGCCCCACTGGGGCTTCGCATCCGTGTCTTTCATTGGCACTCCAGAGAGACTTGTTCTTCAATTCTCTAACTCTCGAAAAAAAATCCTCAAAGATCCTCAAAATCCTCAAAGGTTCTCAAACTCTCGAACCTCCGCATTCCATCTCTTTCAATCGGGACTTGCCCGAACTACGGCGACCTGAGCTCATCCCAAGGAGGGGAACGTAGGCAACCATAATTGGTCCGGTCGAAGTCACAAACAAATCTCAGAAAATCCGGTCTCTTCAAGGGTCGTCCCTATACACAAATCCTCTGTCCATCTCACCAAATTTGATCCCGATATCAGTTGGTTTTCTCCTCGTGATTAATCAAAATATTTGTTCATATCAAGCTTAGTGGTTGAATAACCCGAACATCAATAAAAGGTTTTACGCAGCCTTGTGATCATCATGAATAAGACAAGTTTTTAAGTGTCTCGACAAGTCTTCTTTTTCTACATTCTAGGAATATAAATCCAAACACTATCTTTATGTCAGCAGGGGCTTCCATACACTTTTCCACACCTTGTGATGGTTATACTCTCTCAAAAGAGTCAAACCCAAAATGAGTGTGTTACACAAATTCGGGATCCATTCCCACTTTTCGAAAGATGTGCCCCTGCACATATACATTCCCGAGTCTTGTCCATTGACTGATTGACTAAAGTTTGAAAGATGGGTGCCTCCTTGGCCACATGATAATTCTGTCTGCAATAGGGCTGCATTGGAATTCTTCAAACTGGGGCTTTGCTAAGCGGTTCCCTCAGGCTCTCCCATATTAGTATTTCACCAGGGTATCCTCTGCATCCACTTTGCTACATGATGGATTCACTCCTTGCCAGATTCACTTCAGGACTTCTTTGCATTACCAACTGGGATTTCGCCAAGTCACCTCCTCAAGATCGGGGCTTCGCCTAGTCATCTCTTCAAAGCCAGGACATCCTCTACACTTCCACTGTTGCTTGCCGTCTCGAGTGCGCAACACGCTTTGTTCTCACCAGTAACAATCAACTTGCTGCAATCTGTATTCTCAGAGCACGTCCCGACTTGCCTAGGCTGCACCATGTCATCTATACACTCCTCAATCATCACTCATATACTTATCAAGTTCATGGGAGAGGGTTCACAACCCATTCATCACCATACATACATGATCACACCTATATACATTCATCCCATACACAATCTATCATTTGCTACACACATATCAGCTTGTCAAGCCTTGCAAAAATTCTCCCTCCATTTTTATCCCCATCCGAGATGGACTCATGCATCAAGACTAATAATGCATAAGCAAAAATTTCATTTCAAGCTCAAATAAAATGCAAATTTCCTAGAGTGTTGTGTTCCCCCCCCCCCCACAGGGTACAATAATTAAAATGATCATGATCTGATCATGGGGATTGCTCCTCAAATCACAACCTGGATAAAGATTTCAAATCCTGCAGGTGGCATATTCTGCCTTTATCATCTTCATCACTCTCGGCATCTTCAGATTCATCAGCATTGTTTGAAAGAGCTTCAGCTGCCCCAAATCTCCAAGCAATAATGCTCATCAGTATCAGCGACATCAAAGCCTGTTTTGCACGACGAGTCATCATCAAAGCTCGTTCTGCCTGGCGAATCATTAAAGCCCATTCTGCATGACAAATCATCAACAAAGACCGTCCCTTGCACGGTAAACCAGCAACCCTTCATCAGCAGTAGCCTAAGTCCCCTGGCAGCTACCTTTCATCATCAACAAACAGTAGCCTAAGTCCCCAGGCAGCTACCTTTCATCATCAAGTAGCCTAAGTCCCCTGGCAGCTACCACCTTTCATCATCAAGTTACCTAAGTCCCTTGGCAGCTACCATTCTTTATCAATAGTAGCCTAAGTCCCCTAGCAGCTACCATTCTTCATCAGCAGTAGCCTAAGTCCCCAGGCAGCTACCATTCTTCATCAACAGTAGCCTAAGTCCCCTGGCAGCTACCATTCTTCATCAACAGTAGCCTAAGTCCCCTGGCAGCTACCTTTTATCATCAAGTAGCCTAAGTCCCCTGGCAGCTACCATTCTTCATCAACAGTAGCCTAAGTCCCCTGGCAGCTACCATTCTTCATCAGCAGTAGCCTAAGTCCCTTTGCAGCTACCATTCTTCATCAGCAGTAGCCTAAGTCCCCTGACAGCTACCATTCTTCATCAACAGTAGCCTAAGTCCCCTGGCAGCTACCTTTCATCATCAACAAGCAGTAGCCTAAGTCCCCTGGCAGCTACCCTTCATCATCATCAACAATAGCCTAAGTCCCTTGGCAGCAACAGTTTTTCCACAACTCCGCGACAACAGTGGTCTAAGTCCCGTCGGCTGCCACGAACATCAGCGATTGTAGCCTAAGACCCTCCGGCAGCTACAACTCTTCATCACCAGCAACAGTAGCCTAAGTCCCTTGGCAGCTACAGTTTTTCCACAACTTCGCGGCAATAGTGGTCTAAGTCCCTCCGGCAGCCAGGATCATCAGAAATTGTAGCCTAAGACCCTTCGGCAGCTACAACCATCCATCAACATCAGCAATTGTAGCCTAAGACCCTCTGGCAGCTATAACTCTCCATCAACACCAGCAACATTAGCCTAAGTCCCTTGGCAGCTACAGTTTTTCCACAACTTCGCGGCAACAGTGGTCTAAGTCCCTCCGGTAGCCACGAGCATCAGCAATTGTAGCCTAAGACCCTCCGGCAGCTACAACCATCCATCAACATCAACAATTGTAGCCTAAGACCCTCCGACAGCTACAACTCTCCATCAATACCAGCAACAGTAGCCTAAGTCCCTTGGCAGGTACAGTTTTTCCTCAACTTCGCGGAAATAGTGGTCTATGTCCCTCCGGTAGCCACGATCATTACCAATTATAGCCTAAGACCCTCCGACAGCTACAACCATCCATCAACATCAGCAATTGTAGCCTAAGACCCTCCGTCAGCTACAACTCTCCATCAACACCAGCAACAGTAGCCTAAGTCCCTTGGCAGCTATAGTTTTTCCACAACTTTGCAGCAACAGTGGTCTAAGTCCCTTCGGCAGCCACGATCATCAGGAATTGTAGCCTAAGACCCTCCGGCAGCTACAACCCTCCATCAACACCAGCAAACAGTAGCCTAAGTCTCTTGGCAGCTACAATTTTTCCACAACTTCGCGAGAACAGTGGTCTAAGTCCCTCCGGCAGCCATGATCCTCAGCAATTGTAGCCTAAGACCCTCCGACAGCTACAACCCTCCACGATCATCGGCAATTGTAGCCTAAGACCCTCCGGCAGCCAACCCTCCATCAACATCAGAAATTGTAGCCTAAGACCCTCCGGCAGCTACAACCCTCCATCGATCATCGGCAATTGTAGCCTAAGACCCTCCGGCAGCTACAACCCTCCACCAGTCGTAGCCTTAGTCCCTCTGGAAGCTATAGGTAAGCACAACACAGGTATGAAGGCATATCTTAGTCAATTACTTTTCTAAAAGCATCAACAAATTTCGGGTGACTCCCCTAACAGTCAATCTTCGAACTACGACCGGCTTGATTCCCACCAGGGATACGTAGGAATCCTTTCTCAAAAGGTCCAGCCATCCGATCTCATCAATCATTTTCCTCCATCCGCCATATCCCCAGCTGCTTATTGGGATTGGGTCCTTCTTGTCGACAACCTCACTTCTTCCATAAGTGACATTGCCGAGGGGCTCTGTGAGTACGCCAATCCAATTCGCGACCCTTTATAGGTGCATTTTAATATGATAAAATTGCATTAGGGGCATTTTGGTAAATTCCCAGTCCATTCCGAGACTTCCAGAAACTTTTTATAAGTTTCTTGCGAAGAAAGTACTTTTAAGTACTTTTCTCAGGCAAAAGGACCTATAAGGTATTATTCAGCTTGGACTTATTGGGAATTTGCTTGGAATGTTACAGAACCAGATTTTGGCGCCAGAAACGGTTATGGCTTGCTTAGTCGTGCGACATCTCGAGCCATGGAAAATGGGAGCAGAAGGTCGTGCGACACACCATGCCTATCACCAGCAGCCTATAAATTGGACCCTCCCCCTCTCAAATCTGGAGCCCTTTTCGACTTTCTTACTGTTACCCTGCCAAAAAACACCCAGAAGCCCCCCTCTCTCCTCCTTCCATACAAACCTACACCAATCCTCTCAATTCAATCCCTCTCTCTCACCCAATTCACCCATCTACCTTCATACACAACAAACACACCATTTAAGACCTGAAGACCAGAACTCCATCTGTGCTCAAATCCACATACTGCAGCTGATTAAAAGGCCATTACACCTAACTTGGTATAGTGGTGGTGGATCTACAAGGGTAACGAATCCCTTTCCCTCATATCTCTCTCATCTATTCGCTACTTGCATAATTCATTGCTGTTTTTGTTCATTGACTTGGTAATCAAGCTCCATCTGCTCTGATTATCAAGCCACAATCGTCATCTCTCTATTTAATTCAAGTTGTTTAGCATAATTTCATTGTTCATGATGTGATCTTATTGCAATTGTGACTTGTTTGCCAAGGGAGTGTGGATCTCTCCATATCCACATCCCCTTGGTCAATTCATTATGGATTCGTGGTTCTCTGAGATGATTTGGTATTGTGATTGGATCTGAATCGATCTCTATTTATTTTGTATCTCAAATTGTAAGGTTCCTGCAGATTGGTAACCTGTGTCACGCGACACAATTGGACATGTGGAGTCCTGTGTCACACGACACAAGTAGCCCTCTGCAGAGATCACCATTCCAGTTGTAGTTTGTTCATCAAATTCACTTGTCACTCAAAACAGAGTGTGGATCCTCAATATCCACACTCATTTGAAGTGATTGTGTTGATCTCTGAGTTAAATGCATGCTGTAATTTGACGTTTTAGTTGCTTGATATTGCTGTACTTTGAAACTTGAAAAACCTCTATAAAAGGTTAGTAGTGTCACGCGACACAATTGGACATGTGGAGTCCTGTGTCACGCGACACATGTAACCACTTTGCAGCTGGTCCATTTCAGTTGTAAGTTGTTCATTTCAATGTATTCTAGGATGTGGCCTCCCATGGTAAATGGTTCACAAGATGTAATGTTCTCAGTTGATCAATAAAAAAAAGCACTTACATGCATTTTATCACATATCTCGTCTCACACAAATTGCACACACGTTTGAATGTTTTGAATGTTGAATATAGAAAGACTCGTTTACGAATGAGGCGTATTGGGTGAGCTCTCGGATCTTCCCAACACGTAATCTGACCCCCGAACCCAAAATCTCATTTCAAAAGGTTTTCAATGTTTCCTTTAAAATGGCGTGGCGACTCTCAAAATTCATTTTTCGGCGAGCGTACATTCATTTACGTTAATAAATTTAAAACTGACTCGATAAGCAATAATGTATTACATAGTAAATTACCAATTTATAGCGGGTTAGAATACTCATCATCCTCTTCGTTTAGACAGGTTGTTGGAATCATCTCATCTTGCAAAACAGAAACAGGTTAGGGTGGGTGTTAGCTTATCTAACACCCCTCCGATGCTTAAGTCAGTAAAAGATTGAAACGTGTAAATCAAATTGAAATAACATAAAAGTAAAGTTAATTGAATATACCTGATCGTTGGAACAAAAATTGGTGATTTGGTCACTTACATGAAGTACAACTTGAGGTGAACAGCATTCCAGTTCCTCGGGATTCGTACCCCGTCTAAGGTTGAGAGACTGTACGCTCCTTTTCCAGCCTCTGCGTCAATTAGGTAAGGTCCTTCCCACTTAGCTGCAAATTTTCCTGCACTTAGTTCCTTGGTGTTCTGAAAGACTTTCCTCAGGACCATGTACCCAACTTGGAACCTCCTGATGCAGACATTCTTGTTGTAGGACTTAGCTATTCTTTGTTGGTAAGCTGCCATCCTGACTTTAGCCATATCTCTTAGCTCATCAATAGTATCTAGATCATCTTCTAGGATAAGTTGATTATCCCTTATAGATGATAGATCGTATCTGGCTGTGGGGAGTGAAAATTCCACAGGGAGGACAGCTTCGGTCCCAAACATAACGAATATGGTGTTTGCCTAGTGTCCCCATTCGGAGTAGTTTTGTCAGGCCAAAGTACCAAGGGTAACTCTTCAACCCATCTTCCCTTCTTTTGATCAAGTCTTTTCTTCAGGTTGTTCATTATCAGCTTGTTACTAGATTCAGCATGTCCATTGGCTTGAGGATGCACCGGTGTAGACATTATTAGCTTGATTCCCATCTCATGCAGAAGTCTTGTGTCTTCTTGCTGATAAATTGAGAACCATTGTCGCATATAATTTCGGATGGGACCCCGAATCTTCTGATGATGTTCCTTTTGATGAAAGATATACTTCCCTATCCCTGATTTGTACATAGGCTTCAGCTTCAATCCATTTGATGAAGTAATCTGTCATTGCCAACATGAAGATTTTGCCCCCAGGTGCCCTAGGTAGTTTACCCACTATGTCCATACCCCATTGCAGGAAGGGCCAAGGTGACAAGATGGGATGCATTGGTTCGGCTGGCTGATGCAAGATGTTGCTGTGTCTCTGACATGCGTCGCACTTTTGTACATATTTATTTGCATCTTGCCGCATGGTTGGCCAGTAATATCCTGTTCGCAATGCCTTCGAGGATAATTATTTGTCCCCAGCGTGATTTCCACAGTCACCATCGTGCAATGCACTCAGCACCTCTTCAGCTTGGTCTAGTTCTAAGCACCTCAGGTACATACCTGAGAAGGACTTTCTAAACAAAACATTATTAATCAAAATGAATCGTGATACCTTTATCCTAAAAGACCTTGTATTTTTTTATGTCGACTGGGATTGTGTCGCTTTGTAGGTACTGGATTATGGGTAACGTCCAGGAGGTGGAGCTGTTGATGGGCATGATCACGGCATCATGTTGTTCTTTGAACTGGCATGTTTCAATTTGATCAATGGCAGAATGCAAGATATGGATGATAGGGATTTTATTATTCAGTAATTAATCCCATAATGGGAGCCTCATACTCAGCCTCATTATTCGTAGCTTTGAACTCGCAAGCCACAGCCTGGGGAATGAGATCTCCTTTAGGGGATTTTAGGACGATTCCTAAACATGTGCCCCTAGCATTCGAAGCTCCATCTGTGTAAAATGTCCAATATCTAGGAGACCCAAGTCCTTCAAGTTTCTGGACTTCGAGTTCAACTTCATGCTGCAAGCTGGGACTGAAATCGACCACAAAGTCTGCCAAAGCCTGCGACTTGATGGCAGTCCTTGCTTCATATTGTATGTTATAAGTACTAAGTTGTACTGACCATTTAGCCATCCTACTTGACATCTCAGGTTTTCACATCACGCTTCTGATAGGATAGTTAGTCTTGACAATAATAACATGAGATTCAAAGTAATGGCGTAGTTTTACGGAAGCAGTAATTAAAGCGAGTATTAATTTTTCAAGATGAGAATACCTGGTTTCGGCATCAAGTAGGGACTTACTTACGTAATAAATGGGATGTTGGGCACCTTCTTGTTCTCTGTCCAATACGGCGCTAACCGAGGTTTCAAAAACTGCGAGGTAGAGGAACAACAGTTCTTCTGGTTCAGGCTTGGACAATAATGGCGGGGTTGTGAGGTATTCTTTAAGTTGGAGGAAAGATGCTTCATGCTCACTTGTCCATTGGAACAACTTATTTTTTTGAAGCACTTCATAGAACAACCTGCATTTGTCAGAAGACTTGGAGATGAACTGATTGAGGGCTACCACTCTGCCCGTAAGCTGCTGCACATCCTTAACAGTTCAGGGTGATTCCAAGTTGATTATAGCTTTGATCTGCTCGGGACTTGCTTCAATACCCCTCTTAGTCACCATGTATCCAAGGAATTTGCCTGCCTTCACCCCGAAGTGACACTTTGATGGGTTGAGCTTCATGTTGAAAGCTTCTAGGATGTCAAACGCCTCTCTGAGATGTTTAACATGATCTTCCATGCGTTTGATTTTACTACCATGTCTTCGATGTAGACTTCCATAGTTTTCCCAAGCTGATCCTTGAACATCTTGTTCACCAACCTATGGTAAGTTGCACCTACATTTTTCAGTCCGAAAGGCATAGCAATGTAACAATATATACCTTCTGGAGTGATAAAGGCGGTGTCTTCCTGATCTGATGGTTCCATCTGGATTTGTTGGTAACCTGAGGAGGCATCCATGAAAGTCAGGATGTCGTGACCAGCCATCGTGTCTACCAAAGAGTCAATATGAAGAAAAAGGAAGGGATCCTTCGAACAGGCTCTGTTGAGGTCCATGAAATCCACACATACTCGCCATTTGCCATTCTTCTTTTCTACGACCACTACATTGGCCAACCATCTTGGGTAGTTAACTTCCCTAATCATTTTGGCTTTGAGCAATCGTGAAAACTCCTCCTTTATAATTTGGTTGCGCTCCTGTGCGAACTTCCTTCTCTTCTGGTGAATGGGTTTGATGTTGGGGTCAACGTTCAACTTGTGCGGGATGATATCCTTGCTAATCCCAGTCATGACTTCATGCTTCCAGGCGAAACAACTGGCCCTGATTTTCAAGAACTCTACTATGCTGTCTTCTATTTCGTGAG
This sequence comes from Adenophora triphylla var. japonica, assembly GCA_022495995.1. Classification (NCBI taxonomy): domain Eukaryota; kingdom Viridiplantae; phylum Streptophyta; class Magnoliopsida; order Asterales; family Campanulaceae; genus Adenophora; species Adenophora triphylla. Next base: position 121,258 of record JAFEMH010001562.1, read on the forward strand.
GGATATCATCTCCCAGTAACACCTTGACATCGGGATTGGAGGGGTCAAGCTGAATTTCTTTAACATCGCTCTCCGCAACTTCCAAGATATCCCATGCCTTTTTCTTTAATTGCTATGCTTGCCTGGGGACGCTGGTTGCCTTCATGGATATCTTGTAACATTCCTTTGTCGTCTGCTGGTCGCCCTTCACCTTGACTACTCCCCAACGAGTGGGCAACTTGATACACTGGTGGTAAGTTGAAGGAATTGCCTTCATGTTGTGAATCCAGGGCCTTCCCAAAATGATGTTGTAGGAAGACTTGCATTCGATAACGCATAATTTCTCCATGGAGTTTGCTCCTTCCACGTAAACGGGCAATTTGATGTCTCCGTAAATATGCTTAATCTCTCCACTAAACCCAACTAGAACAGAAGAGCTTCTGGTAACATGTTCAAGCGGGATGTCCATACTTGCTAAAATGTCAGTGGTTACTATGTTGACAGAGCTTCCATTATCAATCAAGATGCGTTTCACCAAACAATTGGCCACCTGCAGAGTAACAACAAGTGCATCATGATGTGGGTTCAAGATGTCATCCTTGTCATCCTCGTCGAACGTGATCTCCTAGACACTCTCCTTCACTGTCGGCCTAGTTGGTAAATTCAACCTGTCTTCCTTGGATTCTGAAGCATGGTGCTTGGCAGCAGAGTAGGAAGTACCACATATGTCTGATCCTCCACTGATCATATTGACCACCTTGGTTGGGACTAGAGGATTTGGTGGGTTCTCTGCCTGTGGCTCTTGATTGTCATTCCGTCCGCGTCACTTGCCCAATAGTTCTTTGAGGAAACCCTTAGACAAGAGGTGACTAATTTCCTTCCTTAGGGAAATGCAATTCTCAGTGGTATGCCCAAAATCTTTGTAGTAGGCACACCATTTGGATTTGTCTTTCCAACCAGAGAGTTTGTCAGACTTTTTGGGCCATCTTGCCACCCAGGTTGTCCAGGGCGTGTATGAGTCCTGCAATGTCAACAGAGAAACAGTAGTCATCTATTTTAGTGTAAGGTAATTCATCTTCGTTTGTATTATCAATAACGGCATTAATACTAGAGTGATTAGGTTTAGAGTAGGGTTTGCCCCTATTAGATTTGGAATGGGACGTCTCCATCTTGCCGCCCAAATATTCGGGAGTAACGGTCCTTTTAGCTGCTTTCTCTTGCATCAACTTGTCTTCTTCCAGCCTAATGAATTTTATGTCTCTCGTCCTGACTTCTTCGAGTCTACTGCAAGGAGTCATTACTAATTCCTCATAATAGGGGGAATCTTTCTTGAGTCCCATCCTGAAGGCTTCTGTTGCAGTAGACATATCCATGTTGGGGATGTCGACAGCTTCTTTGTTAAACCTGCTCAAGTAGTCCTTCAAAGATTCATCAGGCTGTTGGACGATCCTGTATAAATCGCTAGTTAGTTTTTCAAAGACTCTATTGCAAGAAAATTGATTAGTAAACTTATTAATGAGTTGAGCGTAGGATCCAATAGAGCCTAGGGGCTGGTTCATGAGCCAATGCAGGACTGCCCCAGTCAAGGTGGAACCAAATCCCCTACAAAGGCAGGCTTCCTTGAATTGCAAGGGGATATGAATCACATCCATCTTCTCCTGGTACAAGGCGATGTGTTCTAGAGGATCGGTTGTCCCATCATACTACTTCATGTGTGGAACAGTGAACTTTTTTGGGATCACCATGTTGGCAATAGCAGAACTAAAACACGACTCATTATAGCATGTTGGGGAGGCTTGGTGGTATGGTAGCGGCACGTTCATCACCATTTCCCTTAACTCTTGTAACTGCTGGTTCATTGCATTTCCTGCATCAGGGTTAGCAGCAGCGTAAAAATTATTAAAATCAAATTGAGGGTTAACACTCCCTGTTGGCCCAGGAGGAATGGGTGTTACGCAAGTTGTTGCAGTGGATTGGCCAGCTTCAAGATTGATGATCACACTATCAGGGGAGGCACTGATCTTTGGTATGAACCCTACGTTATCAGTCTGTATCCCTGTCGAAGGTGAGCCTCCTGGATTGGATTGGGGAGAACATGCTGGAGCCCACAACGGGGTTTACACCATGGAGCGCTCCATGTTGCGCATAAGGATGTGATCCGGATGGCCCAGATTGTAGTGAAGATACTTCACGTTGCAACCTGGTAAAATTGTTCATAAGCATGTTGGAAGTATCGGTTTGCAGCATCACCTGGAGCCTCAGTTCGGCCATGGTATCTGTTAAGCTGGACAGAACATCCGCTGGAATCACTTGCGTAGGTGCCCCAGAGGATCCTCCCTGACCTTGACCTATACTGGTAGAAGCACCAACATTTTGGCCTGAGGCAGCTGTCCCGACTTCGGCTCCTACTGAGGTTACTGCTGATGACATTCTAGTAGACATCTTGAGTATCTTCAATCAATCAAAAGACCAATGTTCCCACGGACGGCTCCAAATTGTTTAGGTCAAATTCAAGCAATTTAACTTTCAAAGGAAAAAATGGGGCACAATGGAATATTGGAAATCCTTAAAGGATAAATATTAAGGACAATGTGTTGTTGATGTCGGATTGGAGCACATTTCCTTTTTGTCTTCATGTTGCAGAGGTTGGTGGAAAGGTGGTACGTGTTTGTACGAACGACAACATCTGTCACCTTTTTAAAATTCTCTGATTGAATTCTGAAACGGTATAATTTGAGTTAAATATGAGTTCTGGTCAGAGACATTTATACCATGTCTTGTCATTATCTTCAAAAATATGTATTTGGCTCAAAACTATGATGTGCAGTCCACCACATGGAGTTCAGTCGATCACATTGTTGATCTTCAATGTAATCCATGGTAGTGAGGTCGACCGCATATAGTGTGGTTGACCACATCTGTAGTACTTCAGCTTGTCATTTCTTGAGGCGATTTTAATGTGCAATCCTACCAAAGCCTAAGTAACACTATCTATACAAAATGGACTTAACTAAAAATTGAAGTGTGAACTTCATACATAAGATTCTAAAGTCCATATAAAAACAAATAGGTCATGGTATCAACTAAATCAAGCAATAGGAGGGGTTTATAATAAGCATACCCAACAATCTCCCCCTATTTGATTGAATTACCTACTAAAACAAAGGCTATTTCATTGTAGTTGATAATAACATGTCCAAAATGTTAAGTATGGTAAATCATGTCCTAAGTCAAAGCACACACTAAGCCTAAGTCATATATTTCTAACTTCTTTTAAAAGAAAAAGAACTACATAATAGAAGTAAGAAACATACATTTAGTGCATTCAAAAATATGATATCATGAAGCTTAGGAATGCATTTAAACTAAATTTTTAAACATCATACACGATCATATGATATGCAGTTAAAACTATGTGCATGAATTTTTGAAGTAATGCAACCATTATTCTACAAACAAGTAGTTTGAATGAATAAAGATTTTAAAAGCCAATAATGAGGCATTATTTCCATTCATACTTCTATAATGATAAGAGAATCATAAATTACAAAGTATGATGAAGCAAAAAGAGTTCAAGAAAAACAGAAATAACCAAAAGGAGCATACAATCCCAAAAGATCCTAGAGGATCACCTTCTTGATCAATCTATTATTGGGGAGCATGCTGAACACATTGATTCTCATCATTCCCACCAGCATCTTCATTAGCACCAGCTGCTTAATCTTCATAAAAGTTATCACAGTTGTTTGGGGTATAGTAAAAAACCTACAGCAACATGTTACATCTTGACATCTCATCTTGTGGTAAAAACTTGGTGACACAACTTGGTGGACCCTGCACACTGGCCATAATTACTGAAAGGTGACATTATAGGGACCATTTCCAAGACTACGCCAACGTTATAGCCCAAGTCAAAAAAGGTCATCTACAAACGTTCACTTGTTAAATCACAACGAATATCTTGGTCATCAACCACCTGCGAGATTCAAGGCACAAAAGAAGGGATTACATTTATCTTGTTACTACCATTATTTCCATATATATGAAAACACATGTATACACACACTCACATACTCAGTTGGCAACACGCTTTGTACTTACATTTTCTCTCTACCATCACGAAACTAATAATATTCCGTTATTCCGAGGTTTTGTGCCGGCGAACAAGTTGTTCAAGGGCTTTCCTCGTTAAATCTCTTGTCGTCACATCTTGAATTTACATTATCATATTCCATTGTGCCCTATATTTCTCTTTGAAGTTGAATTGCTTGAATTTGGCCAAAACAACAGTCAAGAACAACAACATAGTTGTTGATTTCAGGATTGGCTTGAGGAGCTAGAGTAGGTAGCATATCTCCAGGCATATGGAATGTAAAGGCTTCAGCACCAATAGCTTGTAAAACTCTCCTTAGCTCACCAGCTTCACCATTTACTGCATTCTCCACTGTGGTCAGCCGGTTCTCAATACTTTGGAAGGCTCCTGCAGAACTATTGGTAAGCTCTTCAACTCTTGTTGTTTGGTAGTCAATCCTAGAAGTATGAATATTTATCTTCTCGTTGACATTTATGAACCTGTCTCCAATGGTAGTCATTGCAGCCTTGATAGACATATCAACCACATTCTCAACCTTCTTTATCTTCCCAACCACCTCATCCTTGTCTAAGCCCATGGCTCTAGATATCTCATCACTAGACTTTTCCATCTATAAATAGAGGATGTGATGTAAAGTTTGGGTCATCACCCACATTTCCTTCTTTAGAAACTCTTGAGAAATAGAGTTGGAGTTAGTAGTAGGAGCAATGGGAGCTGCAGCAACAAGGCTTGAGCTTGTACCAGCCTGGCCAGACATAATCTCTTTCACATCCTTTGTTATGTAAATACTCTCCCCCTTAATTGTGTCAATCAATAGGGAGGGAATAGCATTTACTTATGCCTGGAGAGAATTGTGAGAGGCAATAAGAGAGGCTTGGTTGGCAACAAGTTGAGAAATTTGGCTTTGTGATCAAGCTGGATAGAGGTGAGCGTTTCAACAGTAGTTAGGAGCTGGTCCAGATTTGTAGTTTGGGTTAGCTTAGGAGAGGGGAGTGGACTGTGGACTGGAGTAGTAGATTTGAAAGAGTGAGAGGGAGTGACTTGAGGAGAAACAAGATTTGGCTCTGTACGGTCAGTTGCACGATCAGATCCAGCATTAGCAATTTCATCAACAAACATATTTTGACCAACAGTAGGGTCATCATCCTTTTCAACATCATCATTCTGAACATCTTCCTCCATAGCCTCTTTATTCAATTTTTGAATAGCTTAATCACCATCAATTTGGACTTCTTTATATGCATCATGTCTAGGCTCAACATCAAAAGGAGCATTCATCTATGCACTAGCTTCATTATTAGGCACAGCTTGCCTAAATATTCTCTTCATAGGGCCAGCACGAGGTGAGACCTGAACTGAATCAACAAGTTCCTCAGAGATCTCATCTTCATCACTTTCAATCAGTCCCAATTCCTCAATAGCCTTTCTAGCATTTACCAGCTTTGCTTTCTTCTTGGGAGGGTTGTAGGTTGTTGGCTTGAGAAGGTAGGGGTGTTTTCTCTTCTCAAGCCCAGTCTTTCCCTTAGAATGTTCACTGAGGTCCTTCTCTCCCTTAGTAGTAGCACCATATAGTTGGGCATAAATTAATCTCTCTTGCTCATCATCAGCAAGTGTCAGTTTCTTCTTAGTTGGAGTTTTTGGTTTGAGGGATGGTGATTTAGATTGAGTAGAGGTTTTTATGGCTCTGGAAACATGAGTTGAGGGTTTGGAGGTTGAGGTAATTGGCTTGGAATTTTTGGAGGGTTAGGCTTTCACCGTCAACCGTAAGGGTGCAGTCGAGCTGGATAGGGTGGAAGACTTGGAGTGGGAGGAGGTTGGTTCCTTAAAATTATTGCCACCAGGCTTCCTTCCTCGAGCATCAACAAATTTAGACTTTGACTTGTCAACAAATATGCCTTCCCTTTGTCTTTCCTATTCATTTCACCCTGATCCTCTTCTTCATCTAGAATTTCTAACTCCTCTTCCATGGTAGCTTTTTCAGCCTTCTTAGACCCTTTAGGAGGCACATATTTCTCAATAGGGTCCTTCTTCCAGAATTTTTTGTACATGTCATCATTGAATTTTGTTCCTGAAAATCTGTATAGTCTTTCTGGTAAAGATCTTGGATTTGGGGATATCCTCATGGAGTTCAGTGTGTTTGTCCACAATCTTGATAATCTCTATAGTTTAGGTTAGAAGGAGGGTGACAAGCCTAGTATGAGTTATATATTTGTTTTGGATGATTAACTCATTCTTTTGATACTCATAAATACTTGCTAACAATCTTTGGTAGATAATCTTGGCCCAATATAGTCTTATGACCTTGAAAATATTAGTTGAAATCTTCCAATGCTCATTGTTGAAGTTGGCTTGATTTCCAGTCTTGCTAAAGAAGTTGTGACCAACTAGATTACCAATGTGGTAGATCAGCTCATCAAAATATTTTTTAGGAGTGCCAGTGATAGAGGTGTATCCAATGAGGGATTTGGCTATAACATCAAGATCCTCTTGGTCAAGTCCTAAGGGATCGGTTGTGTCCACATTCAACCTTAAGACAATGGCAACGTCTATATAGTCTATATCAAGAGGCACACTCTGGATTTTGGTCCTTATGAATCTAATAGTCTTGCCCTTATCACTTTTCATTCTAAGCTCTATGGAATTATGGAAGAACTGGTCCACCATGGCAGGGATATGAATGGATTGTTGCATTGTGATGAAGGGTAGGATTCCACTTTCTTTGAAGGCCTTGAGCATGATACAGCCTAGAGCTTCCGGAGCAATGTCCTTCCTATCAATCATCCATCCAGGGATAAAATGACGTGCATTCTGCAAAGAGAAGTGAAGATGTGAGCAAGTATAATACAAGTGTTGCAAGTACCTAGCTCAAGGATGAGCCATGTACTTAACCAATATGTATACTAATAAGCGATCGACTGTAAGGTTTCGTAATGGGTGCGGTCGACCGTGAGTGGAATAGGACAGGTAGAAATCTAAAGTAGATAAGACTACCTTAACATTTTACTGTAACAATCAATATGGATCAAAACATAGAAACATGATGAAAAATAATCAAGACCCAAAATATGATATAAGTTTTGAGATCTTGAATAACATAAACATGAACACACGAAGAACATCAAGAATAACAAGAATAATTTTTCCGGAAATGATCCAAAACACATAAAAATCACATTTTCTTGTTCCTGTAAGCATGAATTTCAACAAATGACATCAAAATCATGAGTAAATCACACAGGAACCCAGAAATTAGGCATAAGAGATTCGAAAAACAGAGACCTAACATATGAGATTTTGAGCAAAAGAACATCATGGAGTCATGTATTCATGAAATCAGAAGCATAAACAAGTAAGGAATCATAATCTGAGTATGAATGTAAGAGAAATTTGTAAAAAAGTATCAACAAAATGCAGATTTTGAAGAGTAGAAGTAGTTCGACTCTTTTGAAAAAATAACTACCATTTCAACATAGATTAAAAGAGATTTAGAGATAGGATTGCCATACCATGACCACGAATTTGGACAAGGAAGAATCCTCACTTTATTTCTCAGAGGCTTTCTTTAAAGATGGTTTCTGTGAAGGAGCCATTTATACAAGAATTATAGAGAGAGAAAGAGAGACAAGAACAAGTACAGAGACAGAGACAGAGGAGGTGGGTGCAAGAGTTTTTTTTGGAAGTAAGGAAGTGGAGTATATGAGGGAATGGTTAAGGGAAAATGGGAAGTGGGGTTAGTGCACAGTAATGTCCTCTGTGTAAGGAAAGTGTCCTTTCATCTCCTTCTTGACAACCACTGGCGGCTGAGCAAGTGTTGGGGAATGTGCTATAAATACAAAATAATCCCCAAATAAATGATTTGAATTAATGAAAACGAGGGAAAAATAAGTGCAAAAGTATCTTTATGCAATTATCGTGTCCCAAAAGGGACAAGTTCCAAAACAATAATAGTATAAGTTAGAGTACTTACCTGAGGTCCTTAGCATTACGGTTGAAGATAGGATTAGAGGCAAAAATTTGATTGTAGAAAGGCTTATAGAAAGCCTAGAATTGATGTATTGATATAGCTCAAGCGGTCCCACTTTGATGGTATAAGGGTTATGCGGTCGACCGTGGTGTCTATATGTGTATGCTCGTGCGGTCGATCGTGATTAATGAAATGGACCGTACTTGCCTACTCATTTGACGCCATTTTCTATAAGAAATTTAGATAGAGTATTATACCATGCTCTTGGAGCTTGCTTGAATCCATACAAAGCTTTTTAGAGTTTGTAGACATGATCTGGATGTTTGTCGTCTTTAAATCCAGGAGGTTATGCAACATAGACCATTTCTTGAAGTTCACTGTTGAAAAATGAACTCTTCACATGCATTTGATAAAGCTTGAATCTTTTGAAAGAGGCATAAGCTAGGACGATCCTTATAGCTTCAAGTCTTGCAACGGGGGCAAAAGTTTCATTGTAGTCGATTCCTTTTTCTTGCTTATATTCTTATGCAACCAACCATTCTTTATTTCTTATGATGCTTCCATTCTCATTCATCTTGTTTCTAAGCACCCATTTTGTACCAATCACTCCTTGATCCTTTGTTCTTTGAACTAGGTTCCAAACTTTATATCTTTTGAATTGATTGAGCTCTTCTTTTATAGCAACAACCCAACTTGAATCTTAGAGTGATTCATCAACTTTCTTAGGTTCAATTTGAGATATAAGTGAAGTGTAATCATCATAATGTGAGCTTCTTGTTTGAACCCAGTAGAAAATAAATAACCAACAATGTTATTGATTGGGTGATCTTTGACCTCATGAATCTTTGGAGGTAAATCTGGTTGAGTTGAATGTTATTGAAGATCTTTTAGTGGTACATCATTTGAGGCATTACAATAATTATAAGTAAGTTGAGGTATTGGCTCTAAAGAATGTACGAGAGTAAATTCGACTTCATCACCATCATCTTGAGTAGGAACTTCTGATGTTGGTTCTGAAAAACTTGATGGTGGAGCGGTCGAAGTAGATGAAATTCCTTGTGTTAAGTGATTTTCGGGTTTAGGAGTGGCTTGCGAAGGTACACATGTCTTATTAGGCTCAGCAAAATCATCAGCAACGTTTGGAGCCAAATGTGGCTCAAGAAGAGAATGTTCATCAAAAGTAACATGAACAAATTCTACTATCTTTAAACTATTTCAATTAAAAACATGAAAAGCTTTAGAATATTTGGCATACCCAAAAAAGATATCTTCATCCGCTTTAGAAGCAAATTTACCTCGATGCTCTCTTCCATTGTATATAATAAAGCATTTGCATCCAAAGATCTTGAAGAATGCAATGTTGGGGGTTTTTTCTCTCCAAAGTTCATATGGAGTTTTGTTGTAGGTTTTGTTGATAAGGGATCAATTTTGAGTGAAGCATTTTTTGTTTGTTGCTTCAGCCCAAAAGTATTGTGGAAGCTTAGCATTAGCGAGCATTGTCTTTCCAACATCAATCAACATTCTATTCCTACTTTCCACAACTCTATTTTGTTGTGGAACTCTAGAAAAAGAAAAGTTGTGGCCAATACCATGTCATCACACAGTATTAAGCTACATTGTTGTTCTTGAATTCAGTTCCATTATCCGATCTAATACTAACGATGTCATCTTCTTTTTTAGTTTGGAGCTACCTAAAGAGAGCAGTTAAGATGTTATAACAATCACCTTTGGAGATTATCATTTCTACCCATTTATATCTTTAGTAATCATCCACCACAATTAGAGTATATATATTTCCTTTTACACTTGAAGTGGTGACATGTCCAAACATATCTATGTGAATTAGTTGCAAACTTCTTGAAGTTGAAGGCACGGTCTTGCTGGAGAAAGATGCCTTATGTTGTTTGCCAAGTTAACATGTTGTCCACTTATTGTCATGATGATAAGCTACTTTGGGTAGACCACAAACTAATCTTTGATAGATACTTGAAGTTCAAATGACTTACTTTTTTATTCCACAATCAACTATTTTCACTCACACTTTTTGCTACAAAACAGAGATTAATAATGATACAAGCAGAATTAATATCAATAATGTAAACATTACTCTTACGAATCCCTTTAAGCAACGTGACTCCGGATGTGCTATCTTTGATGAAGCAATTGGTTGAAATGAAATTCCAATGCAATCATTTATCACAAAATTGAGATGTGAAGAGAAGATTGTGCTTGAGTCCTTTGACCAGAGATACTTCTTCTATAGTAATTTTTCCTTTTCGAATAACTTCATATCCAATTGTCTTTCCTTTGTTGTTATCCCAAAAGTTACTGATGGGCCATTTTCTTCACGAACATCTTCCAGCAAGTTGATATATTCGGTCATATGTCTTGAACATCAACTATCAAAATACCATTCATTTGAGTTTGCCTTGGAAGATTCAACCATGAGGCAAGGGATCTAAAAAATAAATATTTAAGCATGAGATCCCCTTTATTTTTTTGGGTCCTGAGGTTAGCACCTTTTGATGACCTACACCTGTCTGGCCGAATGAGGATTATGTCTTCGAGCATTAGGTGTGAATATCAAAAGTCATTTTGCATCCCAGTGACCATAATCATCACACACAAAACAATGATGAAAGTCACTAATAAACTGAGTTTTGATAAACTCTTTACTGATCTTAGGTTTCACATCTTTTACTTGGTCAAAAATTTTGGCTCTAACAAAATTAATATTATTGCGGTTGACCGCAGATTTCCTAGGAACACTCACATTTCTAGTAGAATCTTGGTGTGCAGTCGAAGGTGTGGTGCGGTCGACCGCATGATGAGTTTCATCAAAGTCATTTTCCTCTTTTTCTTTTCCTTTCATCTTGGAATTATTCTCAGTCTGATTCTTGGGGTAGAGATAATGGAAGTTAAGTTTAGTCTTTGGTTTATGTCCTTTACCCTTTGAACCAGAATGCTTCCCCATGGGATTTTCATTAGTTTGTTCAGAAAATTTCTCACTCTTTTCACAACAATATACACACTTGAAATTGTCACTAGTTTGAAATCCCAACCCAAGCCTTCTTTATCTCCACTAGACTTTTGGGATTCTAGTATTTGATCCATAGTGACACAAGATTTGGTCCACTCATCAATCACCTTTTGAAGGTTAGTGTTTTGAGCAACCAAGTCATCATTTCGAATTTTAAGTGCAACAAATTTAGTTTCTAGAGTGAGGTTTAATTCAGCAAGAGGAGTCATAATTTTGATTTGGTCCTTTACAAGCTTAATTTCAGACCTTAGCAAATTTTTCTCTGTCTTTATCTGAGAAATTTTATCAGTTGATAGTGCTAAAAATTTCTTAAAATTTTCAAACATTTGGATCACCATCTCAGCTTTTTAAAACCATCTCTTCTTGTTCCATGCGAGAAACCTCTCCAATCATTTTTGAAACAACTGGGTTGATACACTTTTTGAAGATGTTTCATTTTTGGGTGGAAAATGGGGCGAAAAATGAGCAGTTTCCAATCATGTAACTAGGAGAAAGAACTAAGTTTCAATAGTCATCACTACTAGCCACAATCTTGGTTCGCCTAGGGACAACCTCATCATCTATTTTGGGGGACCAGAGAGAACCATCAGCTTCTGAATCACTAGAAGCATCCTTGGCAACAAGGTAGAGATTAACCTATTCGGTATCCTCATTGCTTTCTTCATCAAAATCTGTTTCAATCCATGTGCAAGTTCTTTTGAATTCTCTTCTTTTTCGGCAACCATCCCCTTTCGACGAGAAAAAATTGTAGGATGAGTTTTCTTTTTCAAATACTCATACTTAGGTTTAGGTCACTCTGAAGCAAAATGACCAGGCTTTCTACACTATTAGCATACAATGTAACTTTTCTTCCTAGCATCACTCGCTCTAGAAAATGTTGCTGGAGGTTACCTTTTGAAAACGATTTTGAATTTTTATGAATTTTTTTAAAACATTTCTCAAATATGGCAAAATCTTCATTATCCATTTCAATGAGAGAAAAAGTTGAAATATTAGAATCTGAGGTAGGCATAGAAGGTTTCTCCACATGGTCAACAACAAACATAGAAAGTGATTTGCCTTTCCCTTCAACCTCTTCAATATTATCTAACTTTAGTTCATGGATTTTAAGATTTGCATACAAGTTACTAAGAGTCCATGTATTCAAATCTTTAGAGTATTCGAGAGAAGTGGCTTTGTGCAATTATTCAGATCCTAGAGCAGCAAGGAAGGTAAAATTAATTTCTTTATCAGTCAAAACGTTACCAAGAGATAAGCAAGCATTTACTAATTCAACATAGCGATCGTAGGTTTGACGCAGAGTTTCGTTTGGTAGTATGTTGAAGCTGATGTATCTTCTTTTAGCTACAAACTTCTTATTTTCCTTGAAAATGCATCACCTTGAAGATAGCTTTCAATAACATCTCATATTTGATTTGCAATTTTGCATTTGATAACCTTCTGATAGGTGAATACGGTTAATGTTCCAAAAATGATGTTTCTGGCTTTGCTATCCGATGAAACATATCTTTTCTCTTCATCAATCCATTCTTCCTTCAATTTCTTAATTTCTGGAATGGTAGTGTTGGTAGCTGCATTAGGATTGGCCTTCATTGGTACAAATAGGCCGTTGGTCAGCAATCAACCAATATTTCATCAATTGACTCCAAATGGATCAACATGTGAGTTTTCCAGATATCAAAGTGGTATTCATCCAACATGGGAATGTGTTAATAGTTAATCGTTGCCATAGCTTTTGAATTTGCCTTGACGAATCGGCACCCAAGCTGTTAAGCTTGAAAAACAAAGGATAGTTTTATAAAGTTGTTTGCTCCAATACCACTTGTTGGTCCCAAAGGTGCAACAAGGGTATGAAAAACAGCTAGAGGGGGTGAATAGATGTTTAAAAATTTTCTAACCATTTTCAAAATTCCAACTTACTATATTGAAAGTGTGGTCAAGTGAAAATCAAGTTCAAAGATAGTAAAATGCACTACCGAAGTTTCTAAGTAATAGAGTTCGGTCAAATAGAGAATGTGGTTGACCGCAAAAACTGAATGTTTGGCCGACCGCTAAAATAAGGTTAAAAATGTGCTAAGGTAAACTTCAACTATAAATACAATTCACAATACGGTTGGATATCTGTAAAGATCAAACACAAGAAATAATAAGCAATAGTATGAACAATCAAATTAAAGTGCAGTATGTGTGAAAAAGGTATTTAAAGAGGTTCAAATGTAAATGATCTACATCTTCTACTAAGATGGTTAATCTTGGATTTTTTATGTGCAGATAGTATATTAGGTCCTGGAGCAGCAGTTACAAGTATTACAAATGAATCACAATCTCAAATCTAACTATCTATTCTATGAAGAAAATCCTAGACTATAATAGTGTTTTCCAAGTGACCCAATATATATGATTGAATCCAAAGGGTGTGTGTGTGTGTGTGTGTGTGTTCAAGAATCAAGAGATCTTTATAATCTAAAGGATTTAGAGCTTGATGAATCTCGTTATGGTTAACAAGGTTGAGAGATCTGGGTAATGAATATTTCTTGAAGGCTTGAAGATGAATTGTTTGAAGATTCAAAGGATTATGGAAATCTGGGTATGAGCTTCAAAACTTCTTGAGGACTTCCTTCAACAACAATATCTCTATCAATCTTCATGGATTGAACACAAGGTCTATTTATACATTGTTTTGTCAAGTAGCTGTTGGAAATCATTAAAGGATAAACATTAAGTACAATGTCTTGTTGATGTCTGATTGTAGCACATTTCCTTTTTTGTCTTCATGTTGCAGAGGTTGGTGGAAAGGTGGTACGTATTTGTACGAATGACAACATCTGTCACCTTTTTGAAATTCTCTGATTGAATTTTGCAATGGTATAATGTGAGTTAACTCTGAGTTGTGGTTAGAGAAAACCATGTCTTGTCTTTATCTTAAAAAATACTCCCTCCGTCCCACCAAAACTGATACTTATTTCCTTTTTGGTCCGTCCCACCAAAACTGATACTTCCCAAAATGGCAAGGGAATCTTCACTATTTACCCCACTCATTCTCTCTCCTATTTCACTTTTACACTCACAACATTCTCTCTCCTAACTATTCCTCCCACTCATTCTCTCTCCTATTTAATTCTTCATACTCACAATATTTTCTTTCACTTTTTCTCTCTCTTACTTTTCCTTAATCCGCGTGCCCAGAAATTTGATATCCGTTTTGGTGGGACGGAGGGAGTATTTATTTGGATCAAAAACTATGATGTACGGTTAACCTGAGTACGGTCGACCACATTGTTGATCTTCAATGTAAGCCGTGGTAGTGCGGTCGACTGCATGTAGAGTGGTTGACCACATCTTGTTATTTCTTGAGCCAATTTTAATGAGCTATCCTTCAAAAGTCTAAGTAACATTATCTATATAAAATGGACATAACTAAAAATTGAAGTGTGAAACTTTATACATAAGATCCTAAAGTCCATATAAAATAAAATAGGTCATGGTATCAATCAAATCAAGTAATAGCATAATAAGCATACCAAACAACCAGTGGCATAGGGACATAGTGGAAGGGATTTCCGACCAGAGATGGGGTAGAGAGAGAAAGTTAGAGAGAGAGGGAGAGTGCACCAGTGGCTTTATGGCGTATATTTGGTCCAATTCGAAAAACTTTAAGGTGTAAAAGATAGATTTGTGTTGGTCGGAGATGGGGGAGGTGACGACTGGAGGTAAGAATGGGAGAATGAGGTAGGAGGGGGGGAGGGGAGGGGAGGGGAGAAATTGCCAAAAGGGAGGGAAGGGGTGACGAAGGACGCAGAGGAAAATGTTGGCCGAAGGGAGAAGGGAGGGATTTCCGGAGTTGGGGAGGGAGACGGTCGCCGGAGTAATAGGTGAACAGAGGGAGGGAAGAGAGAGAAAGTAGAGAAAGGGGGAGTGTATGTGTGTGTGTGTGTGTTTTTGTGTGTGTGATCTGGGAGGGGTGGGTGTTTATTTAGGTTTAGAGGGACTAGGAGGTAAATATGATAAATTATTGTATTATGACGTAGATTAGGTTGTACCGAGGGAATAGGACGTAGTTTTCTTTTAAAAAAACTTATTGTAATCAATAATGGCTAAAAACAAAACAAAATAAACTATTGATTTTACGCTCTCGCCTGGAGCGACCAAATATTATTAGGAATAACTAATGCTACACATGTTAATCGCACGGGCTTGAAAATATTTTAAACAAAGTTAAATTTTAAGCGAATATTTATGTAAAAAAATTATAGATGAAAGATAAAAATAATACTTCATCCATCCCACATGAGCTTACAATAAATATATACAAAAAGTTAAATATATTTATATTTTCAAGTTTATAAGGACTTTTACAATTAAGGAATTACTTCAATTTAAATAAATGAATTTAAAGTAATCATTGTTACGAATTTTAATGTTTTTGTAGAAATATTACAAATTATTTAAACAATTGACTATTTATTCATACTAGCTCAAATGAATTGCAAACATTAGAAATATTAAAAGGCCCAATAATTGAGCACAACATCTGTTGAGGCCATAAACATCATCCTCAACACCGCTCTCTCTTTCTCTTTTTCTCGCGCATAAATTTTTATGTTTTTCTCCGTCTCACTATTTATCAAAAGTTTCACCGCAGAAATCATCAATCTCAAATGTTATGCACTTGTTCCCATTAGTATCATAAAACCCTCAACATAGCGGCAATCTTAAATAACGAAATTAAATAACCGTTAGCATTCGTTGTTTTTTAAGGAAAATCATTTTTGTGGGATTTCAGTTTAGGTTACTGAAATCAATCAATAACAATTTATATATCATTTCGAGCCTTCAATTTGGATATTTTCGAAATTATTTACTTTTCTTTTTTGAATTAATTTTTAATTACTTAATTTTTTTTTAGATTCTGCACTTATTTCATGTTATTTATGATTGATTTTATGAAACTAGCTCATTTATTATAGTTGTATATATATTTCGAGATCCAAATTATGGTATTTTTGTATTTTCCCCAAAATTTTGTCTAACTTGGTGTATATATTATTTTTTAGAATTTTACGTTAAAATTTTTTTTGCTATTTTTATATCTATTATTTTTCGATCGTTATTTCATGATATTTATAATCATTTTATAAATAATTAAGTAATTTATTGTATTCCAACAAACATTTTAAGATCCAAATTTTAAAAAGTTACTATTTTCCAAAAAAAATTGTAAACTTTCACATATTTAAACATATGTGTGAATAATTTATTTTATTGAACAAAATTGAAACTTCTTAGATTCAAAATATTGCCAATATATATATATATATATATATATATATATATATATATATATAATGCTTCAATAATAAACTTTTACAATCATTCAATTCAACATTAATTGTACTTGTGTTTAGTACAGAGTATTATTTTTTTAACCATAGAGTATTAATTGTATTAATTCTAAATTGTTTTAAATGCAAGGGTAGTAACATTTATTGTTTTGAATGTTTAAATTAAATTACTTTAATCATTAGTTTGTAAATGCTCAGGATGCTCAAAACTTAGTTACATAATTAATGTTACATTTATTTAACATTGATTGAATTATTGAAAAAATCTATCTAGATAATATTGTGGATATGAGGGGGGGGGGTTTAGAGGATAAAGTGGCTTGATGAAGTTTTCAATGCACTTGAGCCATATTATAGTTTTTAATTCAAATAAATGGATTTAATAATTAATCATTAGTTACGAATTTTAATGTTTTTGTTAAAATATTTTTTTAAAGACAATTCACTGTTTACTCATACTAGCTCAAGTGAATTGAAACTTTTAGAAATATTAACAGGCCTAATAAGTGAGCTCAACATCTGTTAATACCATAAAGGTCATTTGATTCCGTCATTTAAAATTGCCGCTATATAGAGGGTTTTATGATAATACTGGGAACAAGTATATAGTATTTGAGATTGGTGATTTCTGCAACGAAATTTATGATAGATAGTGAGATAAAACGATGGACAAAAACTCAAGAATATACGCGAGAGAGAGAAAGTGAAAGGGAAAGCGATGTTGAGGATGGTATTTAGCATTCATTAGATTTCAAGGAAAATCCTTTTTGTGCGATTTCAGTTTGTTATTGAAATCAATAAATAACAATTTTATGTCATTTCGAGCCTTCAATTTGGATATTTTTGAAATCATTTATTATATTTTAATTAATTTTTAATTACTTTGAAATTTTTAAGATTCTGCAGTTATTTCATGTTATTTATGAATTATTTTAAGAAATTAACTCATTTATTATAGTTGCATGTATATTTCAAGATCCAAATTAGGGTAATTTTTTATTTTTCCCAAACTTTTGTCTAATCTGATGTATATATTAATTTTTACAATTTTAGGTTACAATTATATAGGTTACAATTTTTATACTTTTCTTCTATTCATTATTTTTCGACCGTTATTCCATAATATTTATAATCATAATATAAATAATTAAGTAATTTATTGTATTACAACAAATATTTTAACATCCGAATTTGGAAAATTACTATTTTCCCAAAAAAATTGTAAACTTTCATATCTTTAATCATCTATATGAATATTATATTTAATTTATCAAATTTGAAACTTCTTAGATTCAAAATATTGCCAAAAGAATATATGTGTGCTTTAATAATAAAAATCTGCAATACTTCGATTCAACATTAATTGTATATGCATTTAGTACTGAGTGTTAATTTTTTTTTAAACCACAGTATTAATTGTTTTAATCATAAATTGTTTTAAATGCAAGAGTAGTAATCATTTATTGTGTTGAATATTTAAATTAAATAACTTTAATTATATGTTAATAAATGCTCAGCATTCTCATAAATTAGTTACATAATTAATGTTGCATTTATTTTACATTGACTGAATTGTTGAAAAAATGTATCTAGACAATTTTGTGGCTATGAGGGAGTTTTGGAGGGAAACATGGTTTGATGAAGTGCTCAATTCATTTGAGCCATTATATATATATATATATAGATTCCACATGTCCCCATCAGTCCAAATCATTCTCCCTAAAAACTCATGTTATTTTCAAAAGCCCACATACAACATTTGGCCCAAATCAAAATTCCATATAAACTCAAAGCCCTTTTTATCTCATCTTTCCCTCTCTAAAACACACGCGCAAACACACACACCCCGTTTCTCTATCTATGGCCAATCCCTCATTTTCTCTGGCAGTTCGGAGACCTACACCCCGACGACCTAAACTATGTCCATCTCCCTCCTCTCCAGCCACCAGACCTGCAGCGAATTAGAGCCAGGGGAAGCTCAAATACCAATGTCCTCTCTCTCTCTCTCTCTCTCTCTCTCTCTCTCTCTCTCTCTCTCTCTCTCTCTCTCTGAGCTCTCTATCTCTCTATGCTCAATTGCTTAGTTTTTGTTATAAGATTGTTGGGTATGTTTTAATAATTTTATTTTCAATCATAATCCTAATTATAAATAGGAAAAAGTGCACAAAAAATCACTGAAATATACCTCTTTTGTGGGTTTGACCATTATACTCATTTTTGTTGCAAAAAACATATCCAACTCATTTATTTTTGCATCTAAAGTTACTAACACTAATGCCGTTAGATTTTTCCCGTTAAATGGTCATGTGTATTACATGTGACCAAATTTTAAGGGGTATTTTAGGTAGTTCACTCTTTGTCAACATTAAAAGGTTGAAGATTTTCAAAATAGGTCCCTCGCTTTTTTATATTTTCTCATGTTAATCACTAGACTCTCCATTAACATTAAAAGTTTAAATGTGTTGGTGATGATAGAGGCGCGGGGGTGGATTGGTGAGATGTAACTAGTGGTGGTTTGGTGGTGGTGGTAGGTGGTAAGGGATTTTGATAAAAAAAAATGTTAAATAAAAATTCAATGGCGGCGAAGGGCTGTTACGTGGCGAAGGGTGGTTTGGGCGACGTTAGTGCTGAATAATAACCCAGTCTCTAAGCCAGTGAGAACCGTTGTGTCGGAGTTGAATGGATGACGATGATATTGGTATTATAGAAACAACAAATTTTTTCAGGTGTAATTAGGGTGGAAGAATATAAAGAAGGAGATAGAGAGGGGGGTTGGCTGGAAAAAATAGATTTTCCTTTTTCTTTTCTTTTTTAATTCAACCCCTCAAGTTTTCAAATTAAAAATTAAACCCTGCATTTTATTTTTAACCATTTTAGATCAAATTATCGAAAATACCCCTTATAATTTGATCAAATTTGCTGCACATGCTTATTTAACGGTGAAACACTAATGATGTTAGTGATAGTGACTACCGATGCAAAATAAAAAGAGTTTGATATATTTTTTGCAACGAAAATGAGTATAGTGATCAAACCCACAAATGGGGTGTAGTTCAATGATTTTTGGTGCACTTTTTTCTTATAAATATTTGATTTTAAAAACTTGAATTTCTATTGAGATAATTTTTGGGTTATATTGCCGTATGGTAGGTGGATTGGAAGTAGATTTGTTTGTGAAAAGCCCTAAATTTTCAGTGAAGATTGAATTAGGGTTACTTTTTTTGTTTCTAATACTTGCCGGAGTTGATGAAGTTTGTGTAATTAACTAGCTATTAGTTTTTGTGAAAAGCCTAAAGTTTGTTAAACAGACTAGAATTAATATTATACCTTAATGTATAAAAATAATTTTAGTCTTATATATTTGGTATAGAAGCGGAATGTGTAATAAAATATGTAAATTTTTTATTATTTTTTTAAGAAAATGTAATAAATTGTGAAAAAAATACTATAATAACTAGGTATAAGAGTAATTCTATTCTTATATCTTAGGTATAGAAACGGACTGTTTAATAAAATATGATATTTTTTATTATTTTTAAGAAAAGGTGAAAAATTGTTGAAAAAAAATACTCTTATACCTAGATATAAATACATGGGTATAAGAGTAATTCTAGTTTTATAACTTTGGGTATAGGAGCGGACATGCAGGGGTAGTGTTGAGTGTGAGTTCTGTGAAATTTTGAATTTGGCGTGGGTAACTCCCAGTCTCGCACATGGGCGGTAAAGTCGTACTCCCATCGAAATTCACTATGAATCTTTGGGGTTTTGTTATATCGCTCGGGCGTCCTAGGGTGTACAGCCCATATTATTAGTTTTAACACTCTCCGACCCATAATAATATTGCATTTTCTTTTTGGTTTGTCGCAAAATAAAAGTTGTATTTCTAAATAAATAAATAAATAAACTTAATCCAATTTACCACTGTAAAAGCATATATGATATATATGTTGACAAAATAAATGTGGGATTAGAATTTTATTACTGCAATATTTTTCTAAAATTTCTTACAATTATCTCAATAAAAAATGTCAACCAACCTAATTAACAAGCCCAGTCTAAATCTCAATCATTTCACTTTTATTAATAAATGTCAACTTTTATTATAATATGCAACGTTTATATTGAATTAAAAATGTATACTTGATTTACGTAATTTCAATAAATTCCTAGTGGATTAACCCAAAATCATCAGGGACATAAATTTCTAAATAAGACGATAGGAGATCCAACACAAAGTTAATAAACTCAAAATCAGAAAAAATGAAGCTAAAAAAACATTGAGAACTCGAACCCTTTTCCTCTTTCCTGGCTTCATAAGAAATGAAGATTCCGCTTCATTGGCCAACTCAACTCAAAACAGTTAGGTGACCTGCAAAGATTTTGAAAATGAAAATTATGTTTTCTAGTCCAAAGAAAAACCCTTCCTATCACCCCCCCCATTCCTTCGCTTATTCCCACACGCTCTCTCTCTTTCTCTCACACACACAGTCACTCCGCCTCCCCAAACTCCGCTCCGATCAAACGGTCATTTCCCTAGATGTTCAGGGAATCACCTCAAAGCTCTCTTCCGATAAAGCCAAACTCTAAGACGTAACTTCTCATCTCTCATTCCTTTGTTTTGTTTTCAATTTTTGATGTTCATTTGATTTAGGGTTTTATTTTGATTACGTGAAATTACTATGAATTAGGGTTTGTTTTAATTTCATGAAATTACTTTGAATTAAGTTTCATTTTGATTCCGAGAAATTACTTTGAAATTAGGGTTTATTTTTTTATTTTATGAAATTACTTTGAATTAGGGTTTATTTTGATTAATGAAATCAGGAGGTGATTGAATTGTTGAATACCTGGCTAAAAGGAAAAAAAAATCTGTGTTTCTTAGTGGTTTTTTTCCATTGCAAAAAATTTTGGTCATGTAACTTCTGTCTCTGACCCCCTTTCTGTCCCTGTCCCCCTGCCCTTCTCCCTCTACATGAAATGTAAAGTTAATAATTTAGTTTCTTGTCCCAACTTGTACATATTTGAAAACTAATAAAGTTTACATTTTTATTTCAGAATAATCAGAAATTAAAAAATATCAATGAAATCACAGTCTATCAAATAAAATTTTGTTCAACAATCCCACTCAATCTACCCACGATAATGTCAACCGGGTAAGAAATAGCAAATACTGTAAGGGGTACTAAACCAATACATCCTGCTCAATTGTAAAATATAGAATCAAATGTTTGAAATAAATTGCTAATCTCTCCTTATTTCTTGCCTACTTATCTAATTTCTCCTGCTTGATTTTCTTGTTTCCCTTAGTAACGGATAGTTGAACCTCCTCATCATTGGATATGTTGTTCAACAAACACTTCCTTGGAGTTATGGATGTTGAAGAACAATCCCCCATAGACTCCAAGGGCGTATCCTACATAAATATAAAGTTAAATAAAATAGTTAAATAACATGTACAATCTAAATGATAATGAAGATTGTATAAAATTTAGATGTCGAGTCAATTGCACAAATATTATCAGTCAAGATTGACACATTTTCATCATAACAAAAATCAAATAAAAAAAGTGTAGTAGAAGATAAATAAATGATCCTTAGTAATTTACCTCGTTATTACCGTTCAAGTTGAACATATTTTCATCTTCATGATTCGGTTTGTAAGCCACATCCTGCAACTTAAAACAATTAAAGTCAAATATATAACATGATATAGATAGCTAATGTGATGTGGTTTATACTTACATCGGAATTTATGAGTGATAAAAAATGTGTCATGATGTTGGTATCCTCTGTTACTCGCTTCACTGTGAAACTTCGTTTCTCTTCGGGGGTATCTTTAGTTCTTTGGTCTACCTCAACTCTGAACAAACATTGCATTCCAAACAAATTTCGAAAATTTTCTGGCAGTTGGTCCTCCTACACGGGAACAATATTTTTTATTATATTAAATAGTATTAGCACCTTCTATAAAAATGACAAAATGAATTAAGTACCTCTGAAACATCAGAAAGAGCTACCGCAGCGGACATCCCAAGCAAGGAAGATGCACACCCATCAAACAACATAAAGTGAGTCTCTACTTCACTGATATCATTCATATCAGTGACCAACCAATATTCTGATTTTGAACATGTAAAGAAAAATAAATCAATTAATAGTACGAATGAAATGAGGTAATTTATATATTCTTGATTTGTATCTAAAAAAAAGTAATCGCCTTCCTCCATATGTGTGTAATTCTTAATGTGAGATTATGTTTTGCTCCTCATTTCGCTTTTACAACAAATAACTGTGTCTATAAATATTTTATTTTTTTTACATTCATTGTTGTCGTCGATGCAATGAAAGCCTTGGGTCTGTTAGATTGATGTAACTTTCTGGTCAACTTGCTAATGTAATATGTATTGTCTTACTGTTAACTCAGTTATATGTTTGGAAAATTTTATGGAAATGAATATAAAGAAGATAAAGAGTGGTCACGATTGAAGTTGAAAAAAAAACTCACTTCTACACAGGTTACTACTGAGTTTAAAAAAAATAGATGGCTTCTTACGCTTATGCTGATGTCTACTTCCAAATCATAAAGGGAAACCGCCGGCAATTTCTTCAAACCGATTCTCCAACTCCTTCTTCCTTAACTTATTCTCAAACAGATTTACTGATTCTTCAATATACATATGAACTTATTACCTCCCCCCTTTCTCACAATATATGCTCATGTTTCAATCTGCCTAACGTTTCAATTCAGCTGGATTTTCTAAATCAACATCCTCAAGTTAGTTTTCTATGTTATGTTGCAGGTCCAATTAGGATTTTTTTTTCAATTAGGACTTCATAGAACTGTTCATTTTTTTTCCATTAATCTCCAGGTAATTTACATGTTTCTTTTGCTATTTTTTTTTTTTTTGCAATAGACCAAATCAAATTGGGTAGCAAATAATGTTAATTAGTTCTCCTGATATTTTCTGCTTTATCCTTGGTGCTTCAAATGGTCACTTGATGACCTTTTATTTTTGAATTTTTTTTGTAGATGAAAAAAACCCCCGATTCAATTCTATCTGTGGCAAGAGACCCATCAACGTCTTGAGGAGAGGGTGGGGATTCCCACTCCTGACTCTATGGTTTCAAATTTGATTGACAAACCAGGTAACCCCCTTATCTGCAGCTTTACCCATATCTGTTTCTATTGAAATACCTGGTTTCTCAATAATTTATTTGTTTCATTTTTATTCCTATAATCTTCGAGGATGGTCAAATTTAGGTCTCTAATTTTTTATTTTGTTTATTACTCACATTTGTCATTGATTATATAATTTTTTCAGTCAAGGAATATAACAGATTTTTGTAAATGGTGTATGACCCAGCAATTTATTTGTTTCAATTTTTCTCTAGATGGTCTATCTTTGAAATTTGTTGTTAATTTCTTTGGTAATTGATCCTTTCAGTTTTCCATTTCATTCTGGAACATGTTCTTTCTTATTCTCCTCACAAGCTTTTTATTTTTTTTTGCCTCTACTTAAAGTTTTTATTTTAAAACAGAAATAATTATAATAATTATAGTATTTATAATTTCTAAGATAGCTATAAATGCAATTACCTCGGAAAAATGTTTCCATAGGGTGTACTGCATTTTGGGCAGTTTTTTGCGCTCTTATCAAATTCTTTAGCACACTTTACATTGCTGCAACCATCGTAATACCATTTAGCATGTGAATCCACATCAGATATGGTTGCCAATATGGTGTATTCACCAACCTATAATAAAAATAATTATTTATATTAAGAGCAATTATGTGAGGTTAAATGAGCAAAACAAAAAATAGCCAAAAATTATTATATACCTCTGTAAATGTGAGCAAATTACCAATTGTCTTGAATTCTTCGATTTTCAATCACTGATCACTATTGATATGACTACTATCATTAGTGATAGTAGATAAAGAACGGCTGTTGGATGAGAATCCAATGTCACTACGCCTGTAAAAGAATAATGATCTATGAAATTTAACCAAACGATCAGAATTAGTAAAACAAATTCATAGGTTCTTGTTAGAGTTTAATATTCATTTACTTGATAAGAAACTCTGTTACTTCGGGAAAGGATGGATATATATGCATTTTTGATGCGTGCTTCAGGGTATCAACACGGGTCTTTTTTGTATAATGATTTTAAATGTCACTAATAGGTAATAAGCATTAATCATAAAAGTTATAAGATTTAAAACAAAGATTAAGTAAATATATTACATTGGAATTTTGAAAACATTACAAACTGTAAAATTAATATAACTGGATCTTTCGCATCTTCACGTCGTTTGTCAATATACTGTTTTAGTTCATCTCCATATGACTCCCACAAGAAGCAAGACAACTCCATTCCACTTCCAAAATGAGAGAACGTAATTATATAATAAATATAATTAAAATTGTTCACAAAATTTATTGTTTATCCTTTAAATAATCAAGTATATGATATATTTAGAACACATACTCATTATCAATTAGCTGAACATCCAACTTTCTAGCACCGATTTTCTACACATAGTCAAAAATCTCTGAGAGGTAAAATGACCTCACCAATCACATCTAGCAAATAAAATTCCATGTTAGTAAATATCATAATTCATTTAAGAGTAAAAGAAAAAATGATATGCGAGGTACAGATCTCACCCACAACAAATTCCACATTTAAAGACCCAAAAGATTCAAAAGATGTGAACTCGAAACTATTATCTGAAATGTGGATAGATGTATCGGCATTGGATACGTCAGTGGCCAGACTAAAAGTCAATTTCCATTGGTGATTAAGTTTTGCTTTTTGTTAGGTTGAATATTTTGTTCAACCCCAAATTTTGAGATCTTTAGAACTCTCCCTTCTTTAAACATATTCTTCAATTTGGGCGGCAAGCTACTTGGGACAGTAGCCTGAATTTTAGATCCCTAAACAAAATATACAATAATATTAATAAAATAATACGAGTATTAATATTATTAAATGTTAATCGCATTAAACATTAGGCAAGATACGGAAGGTAATTCATAAAAAATATTACCTCCTTATCAACTAATATCATCTCAATAGACATTTTTTCGGATCGTTCCTTATGCTCCCATTTGCGTAAAATACAGACGTTGATGCTACAAAGTCTAGCTCTCTTGCCATTATCTGTTATATAATTTGAATACATGAAATAATACGTGAGGTAATTATTCAACCAACGACATTCAATTTATCAAAATACATCAAGTGGGATATGCGTATGTTTTGACAGCACAACTGATAACACTCCAGGTAACACACACAACTGAGAATAGAAACAGTTTGTAAAACAAAGCAATAGTTTGTAAAACAAAATATTTTGCAGCGGAAATAAAGTATAAACACAAGAAATAATTTTCTCAAGTTATATAAATATATAACATGAGGATTCCCTTAGGAGAAGACTTTATATTCAAAATATAAGATGATTACAAAACCGAAGTTGTTCCCTATCTATATATCAATGTAAGAACTAGGAACTAAGATCAATCACAAAGTTCTATCCTCCACGACACAATCAAGTACCAAGACTTTGAAGGTGGAATAATTTGTTAACGGAAGAACACAAAGAGCCGAGGAGTAATTGATCTATTTCTTGTGCAAGTGTGTGTGTGATGCTCGACATATTGCTCTTGTCTACACCCTTGCTATTTATTGCCTTCAAATACTTGGAGACTACTCTTGTTAACAGCCTTGGATTTGGATCGGATGGAGTGGAGAAGTGGTTGATCTTGTTGAGCTAAAGATTTGGTCAATTTTCTTGTTTGTAGCAACCGTCTTTGCTTAGTGCCCAAGTCCTAGCATTAGCTCTTTATACCCATGAGCTCTCCTGAGTTGTACTCTCTTGTTTGTCTTCAATCTCAATTGTTGAACAATTCTCCCACGTGCTTCCTTGGTTATTTACAAGTTACACATAAATATCCATTTATGCATAACTCTCCATAAATCACGGTCTTCCACCTTTGTAGCTTAATCTTCTCTTGGCTGTTATCTGTACATTATACTAACAACAAATATACATTTTGCAACTATAGATTATACATAAACATAATATAACCTATGAAATAAATGTCACAATTAAAACAGTCAGACGTGTTGGGTAACACTTAAAAGTGTTATCACTACTTTTGATAGCACCTACGTCTGGTAACACTTGAGAGTGTTGGGCGGCACTTGTGGTAATACCATCAAGTTGCACTTACAAACTCCCCCATAGTTGTACATTTCTTGCATTTCTTTACAAACACTAAGGTGCTTGTACCTGCAATAATTTGTTAGCACAATATCCATTCCAAACACATGTCAATAATTAACTCCCGCATAATAAGGAAGCTAACTACGAAAGATCAAACTTTTAAACTTTAAACATTCAAACCAAAAATTTTGACCAAAGTCAAATTTTAACAAGTAGTTTAAAAATTCAAACTAAACTACCAAATAAAATCTCAAGTTTTAACCAAACATAAACCAAACCAAAACAAACATTCCAAAGCATTGTCAAGGACACACTAACCACCAACAGACGATGGTAAATCCAATGTCAGATCAGTCCTCATCATCTTCCTCTTCCTCAGTTTGCTCCCCTTCTTCCTCAGCTTGGATTCCCTGAGAATGATCAGCCCCAGCACCTTCGGCAGCACTTGTAGTAGCACCATCAGCTCCCCCTGTTTGTGAAGAAATCTGAGAAATGAAATTCACAATACCAGTTTGGGCTTTAAGCCAGCCATTAATATTGTTTTCAACAATAGGCATAAGCTTCTGAAGGAACAGAAGAACCACTACTTTGCTAATCATATTAGAAGTGTTGTCAGAAGTATTAACAGCACTTCCAGGCACACTTTCAGCAGCTGGTGTAGAAACTGAACCACAAGCAATCTGAGGCTGAACCCAAGGCAAATCACAAACTCTATTTCCCTTCTTCAATTGATGATCAACTGTATAGTATTCAGGCCTAGAAGTAAACACATCTAAGGCTTCAACGGGAAGGGATTGGAATTTAAGCACATTGAAAATGAGTGAAGGATATGGGAAGTAGGAAGGGTCTTTTTTCTTAGGCCAGGAAGCAAGATGCTTAAAAACTAATCTCCCAAAGTTAATTCTCTGCCTCTTTCCTAGTTTATACAACACTCTAGCTTGCTCCATCGTCAAATATTGTTCATTCTTGGTTGGGAGCCAGTTAAAGATGCATAACTTGTGTAGCACGGAATAGAGTGTGGTAAGTCTAGAGGCTGGGAATTTGATCTTGGGGTCAACAGGCCACTTAGAAACTTTGTTGTTTGTCAAAAACTTTGCCATAACATCCCTATTGGCACAAAGGCTTTCATCATCCATATTAGGCAAGCCTAAAGCCTTATTAATCATGGCAGGAGTAAAGCTATAGATTCTGCCCCTAACAAAGACTTTGCCAAAATGAGGGGAACCCTCATTATCAAGGTTGGGATTGGGGTTAGCATAAAAGTTTTGAACAAAACTTTCAACAAATGGACACGGATGGGTATTGGGTACCAAAAACTTTCGATCAGAATGGAATTCAAACACACCATACAGCTTCAAATCCTCAATATCTATATTCTTTTCCACCAAAAGTGGCTTCTTGCTATGAGTCAACCAAAATGCCATATTTTCTTCCCTATGAAATTCTATGGTTAAATGGGGCTTAGAAAATGCCTCATCATTATCAGCATTCACAGTAAACTCATCACTAGGGGAATCAGAAAGTTGAGGAGAGTGAGAATGTACCTCTTGAGTTGGTATTTTGGGCTGAACAGAGGCAGGTGTTACCTGAGGTGTTACCTGAGCTTGGGTAGCACTTTTACCAGCACCCTGTTTTCCTTTCTTTCTCAGTAGCTTCATACGAACAGCAGCAAGAGGTGCACCTTCATCCTCAAGCCATTTTTCAAGGCTGTCATCAGAGGGCTCATTTTCTTCTCTATAGTCTTCATCAGAGACGTGAGCAGAAGAAAGGCTAAGGGAATCTTATGAAACTTCGACGGGATCAGAGGAGGTATTCGACTTGCTTTTGCTGAAAATAGCCCTAAGACGATTGGAGCTTCGTTTTAGTGGTCGTTGAGGAGGCATTTTAGCTTTCCTTTTCTTCTTCTTTTCAGGTGCAACTGGTATGGAAGGTTGTGGAGGAGACACGGCCGAAGATGGCAAAGCCAAGAGGAACGGAAAAGGTCGGACAATGGCTAGGGCTAGGTTTGGAGATGTAATAGGGGAAACCCTAGGTGAAACCTCCATAGGCGAGGTAACCCTTGAGGTAACACGAGAGGTACCACCCAGAGAGATTTCCATGGATGTTGAACTCTTGGTAGGTGACGACATTGCAAGGATTTTGGAGAAGAAGAAGACGGTGAACAGGGAGGGTTTCAAACGGATTTAAGAGAAGAGAGAGAGTAAAGGCTAGAGAGAGAGGGAGATTAAAAAGGGATAAAGAAAAAACAAATGGGAAGATTATCCAAATTAGGGGGTTTATCAACAATAAATGGTTCTCTAAATTGAACAAAACTCCCTATTTTCTAGCAAATGACCCCTAATTAATTACACAACTACTCCCATTTAAAATCCAAACAACCGACTGAAACTTCAAAAAAAAAAATTAATTGTTTTTTTAAGTAATTAAAAGGATAAATTTAAGTTAGGTAAATATCCTCTTAAAATTCAAATTTTGACTAAGTCAGCCAACTTTTAAGAAGTGCAAGTTAGCCACTTTGATTTATCAAGATAAAAAGAATTAGTTAAAAACTTTTTGAAATTCAAAAACTTTATAAATTTCGGATTTTCAAAAATTAACTAACTAAATTCGAAAATAAAGAATAAAAAATTAATGTGGCACATACAAATGTGTTACTAGCAATAATGGTAATACAAAAATTAACATATGTGTCAAAATAACCCTTTGAAATTTTTCTTCATTTTCAAGCACTTGAGGCATAACAAGTCTTGTTTTCAAGCACTTTAGGCATAACAATGCTCATTTTCAAGCACTTGTGGCATAACAAGCCTCATTTTAAGCACTTTAGACATACATGTCTTTAAGTTTTTATTACTTCATAAACAAGGAAGCATCATAGTAATGAGCTCCGTGCCCCGAGTTCTTTCGAAGTATAAAGACTATAGTGAATTGTACCTTTCAAGTAGGATACACTGTAGTAGCTAACTCCATGTTCCTAATACTTAGTACAAATTCACTAGAAATTATTCCCGTTTACAAGAGAACATCGTCGCAACGAACATCGTGCCCCGAGTTACTAAAGGAATAATACAATGCTTTTTGCCTTTTATCAAAAGATTAGTGACTTTGTCACTTTTGAGATTAAAGGGTATTTTGACAAAACATGTTAACTTAAGTATTAACCTACTAGAACAAAAAGGTCAGCATGTGCCCCCATCAAGGTTAAAGAAAAATAAAAGTATAAGTATATTTTTCGTTTTTTTTCCCAGTATCACAGTGTTACCAAAAGTGTTAACCACACTTGGGGTAGCACTTGTGAGCCAGAAATTTTTCTAAAAAACACAAAGACCCAGAGAGCTTTTCAAGTCTGAAAATCTATCATGGTCAAGGGCCTTAGTGAATATGTCAGCAAGTTGATGCTTTGTATCAATATGCTCTATATTTATCAAACCTTTATCAACTAAGTCCCTGAGGAAATGGTGACGGATATCTATATGTTTTGTGCGAGAATGTTGAACAGGGTTTTGGAAATATTAATGGCACTAAGGTTGTCACAATACATGGTTAACATATTACTTTCTAGACCATAATCATCTAACATATGCTTTAACCAAATGAGCTGTGAACAACAACTCCCAGCTGCTACATATTCTGATTCAGCAGTTGAAAGAGAGACACAGTTTTGTTTACGACTATACCATGACCCTAAATTATTTCACAAGTAAAAACATCCCCCACTCGTACTTTTTATGTCATCCATATCCCCCACCCAATCTGAGTCACTAAAGCCTACTAGATTGGTATTAGTATCCTACTATACCACACACCTAAATCACATGTTCCAGACACATATTTGATTATCTTTTTAACAGAATTAAGGTGTGAGACTCTAGGATTGGCTTGATAACGTGCACAAACACATACACTAAACATTAAATCAGGACGGCTAGAGGTAAGATATAGAAGGCTACCTATCATGGAACGGTAGAGTGTGGGATCAACATCTTCTCCTACTTGGTCTTTTCCAAGTTTGAGAGTAGAACTCATAGGAACTTTCGAACACTTTGGCCCCTCCAATCCGAACTTCTTCACCAAATTCCTTGTATACTTGCTTTGTGATATGAATATTCCATCACTTGTTTGTTTCACCTGCAAGCCTAAGAAGAAATTTAGCTCACCTATCATGCTCATTTCAAATGTTAAAGTTATAGCATCTACAAAATCTTTCAAACATGTTTGATTTGTAGACCCAAAGACTATGTCATCAACATAGATCAGAGCAATAACAAGTTCTTTACCATGTCTAAGTATAAATAAAGTTCTATCTGCCTCACCTCTAATAAATCCATATTCAAGAAGAAAGCTGGTTAAACGACTATACCATGCTCATGGATTTTGTTTTAACCCATAAAGAGCTTTATCAAGTCTATAAACATGGTGTGGTTGTGAAGGATCTTCGAAACCTTTTGGTTGTTCAACAAAGATCTCTTCATCCAAATAACCATTTAAAAAATATGCTTTAACATCCATTTGATACAAAGTGATCTTAAGATAATAAGCAATGGCCAAGAGAAGTCTTATGGACTCAAGTCTAGCCACAGGAGGGAAGGTTTCATCATAATCAACACCTTCTACATGTGTATATCCTTGTGCCACAAGATGAGCTTTATTCCTAACAATATTACCCTTCTCATCTGTTTTATTTTTAAAAATCCATTTTGTCCCAATAATATTAGTATTAGGGGGAAGTGGTACTAAAAACCAAACATTATTACAGGCAAACTGTTCAAGCTCCTCTTGCATGGCTTGAATCCAATAATTATCTTTAAGGCCTCAAATACATTCTTAGGTTCTAGGGAAGAAACATAACATGAGTATTTTACCTTGGTATATGTGGTAGACATGCACACATATGTTACCATACCCCGGTAGTCAATAGGTTCTTTTTGCCTCGTCCTTACCCCTTCATTCACTTCTCCTATAACCTGTGAGGTAGGGTGATCTCATCTAACACTAGCAGGTGGATCCCTTCTCATTTCCTCATGAGCAGCGTCAGTATTTTCTTCCTCATCCGCTGTTCTGGAATCAGGTGTTACCAGAGGTGCTATCTCATTACTGACAGCACTTTGGTCAGCACCAGTGTTAACATCTGTGTTAACACTTTCTTGGATTTCCACTTGAGCCTTTTCCAGTAATTCTAGAGGCATCTCTTGAACAATTTCACCTGTAATGCTTAAGAAATCATCAAAAACAATGTTTATTGATTCTTGGATGGTTTCAGATCTTAGACTATAAACCCTATATGCTCGACTATTTTGAGCATACCCAAGAAAATCTCCCTATCACTCTTAGAGTCAAGTTTACCTAAGTAATCCTAGTCATTCAATATAAAGCACACGCTCCCAAAAACATGAAAATAATGAACCTTTGGTCTTCTATCATTCAAAATTTCATAGGGAGTCATTGTGGTTCCGGTTCTAAGATAGACTCTATTGATTGTGTGACAAGCATTACTTAGTGCCTCAAACCCAAAAACGTTTTGAGATTATTTTCGAACACAACATTACTCTAGTCATTTCAAGTAATGTTCTATCTTTCCTCTCAGCAATCCCATTTTGTTGGGGTGTTTTAGGTGCTGAAAATTCATGATGAATCCCTTTCTTTTAACAAAAAGATGAAAAAGAAACATTATCAAATTCATTTCCATGATCAGACCTAATATGAAAGATAGAAGCACAAAACAAGTTTTTGATTTTAGAGTGTAAGATTTTAAAATTTTCAAAGGTTTCTGATTTATCTCTCAAAAATAAACCCAAGTAAACCTAGAAAAGTCATCAACAATGACATAAACATATCTCTTACCTCCAAGACTTTCTACCTCAACTGGACCCATCAAATCCATGTGTAATAGTTGAAAACAATGTGTTGTCCCAAAGTGTTGCTCATTGTGTTGGACAGCACTGTGAGCAGCACGAATTTGTTTGCCTTTAAGACAATCCTCACAAACCACTTTCTCTTTGAATTCCAATTTAGGAACTCCTCTCACAGTATCTAGCTTAATTATCTTCTCTATATGACGAAAATGAACATGCCCTATTTTTTTATGCCATAAAGATGTAACATCAACCTTAGCCGAATGGCACATTATTTTATCTTCAACAAGATAACAATTGTCACTAGATCTAGTTCCATACATAACACATTTATTAGAACCTTCAAAGACCACATAACACATTTATTAGAACCATCAAAGACCTCACAATTGTTTTTGTTGAACTTCACCTCTAAATTGTCATCACAAAGTTGACTAATTCTAATCAAGTTAGCAACAAGACCATCAACATGCAAGACATTTTTTAAGGTGGGGAAACCACGCACATTAAGTGCCCCTTTCCCAATGATTGTACTCTTACTACCACCACCACACGTAACACTCCCTCCATTATTAGATTCATAGTCATTTTAAAATGACTTTGTTCTCATCATATGACGTGAACAACCACTGTCAAAATACCATAGACCTACTACATCTATTTTCAAAGCAGTATAAACTATATCACATCTTAGATTAGCTTTGGATTTCCATGTTTTCTTCTTTAAACTTTTGACTTTCTGACAGACAGTGTTATCTGAAGTGTTGTCTGAAGTAGTGGACAACACTTCTGGTAACACTCTAGAACTGGATTTTTTCTTTAAAAAAACATGACACTTATTTTTAAAATGTCTAGTAGTGTGACAATATTTGCACACTTTAGCAGTGTCAGAAGAGTCAGAAATGCAAACATTTTTATCAGAACCACATTCTTTAACAAAACACGTTTCACATTCATCAATATTCAAAGTAGAAGCAATACTATTTAAAGATTCTTGAAAACCAATACTTGCCTTGAGAGGGTTACTCAAATTGAGGATCTCATCCAGTTTGGAAGATCCTGTGCTGAGTTTCTTGAATGTGGTCTCGGCAAGAGACAATTTAGCCTTGACTTTATCCAACATAGCATCCTTCTTGGTGAGTTAGACCTCCAGCTTAGTCAAGCTTTCCATCAGCTCATGATTTTCCTTGGTTAAGAAGTTCACTTTCTTGTTCTCCTTTCTCCATTCAACAAGAAGTTCTTCGTAGAGATTCTTCAACCCATCTATGAGCTCATTCTTGTTTAGCTCATCCTCTTGAGAGTTCCCTGTATCAAGGTCAGTTGAACCCATGAAGTAAATATCATTAGAAAAACTGAAGTGGTTATACCTGCTGAGTGTGATCTCAGGTGTTACCAGAGGTTCAGTAACACTTGTGGTAGCACTTCCAGTATTTGTGTCACATATAATGACCAACATTGTTGTCACATCTAGTTCTTCATCTTGGGTTGTTCCCTTGTCTTCATTATCACTCATGGACACCCACAAGTTCTTTCCCATCTTCCTTAAAGTATTTGCACACTCGTTTTCATAGTGTTCCCATCCAGAACATGCATGACATTGAATTGAATCAATGTACTTAGGATCAGACCTAGACTGATTAGAAGATGTCCTTCTTATTGGATTGGACTTTTGGGAAGATGGAAATGACCTTTTTGGCATTAAATCATACACTTTGGTTTGTTTCTCATTTGCTTTTACCTACACATTCTCTTTGTTAAACTTTCTAACCATAGAGTTATATTTCTTAGCAAGTAAAGCAACACTAGCATTTTCATCCAATTCTTCAAAAACCTCTTCATCCTCATTTTTTTGAAAATCTGAGGAATGAATTTTCAAAGCTACATTCTTGCCCTTAGTGGCTTCACTTTATTCAGCAAGATTTAGCTCAAAAGTTTTTAAAATACTCATTAAAGTATTAAAATACATAGTAGAAAGATTGTGAGCCTCTTCAATAGATGAAATTTTCATATTGAAACGCTCAGGAAGGGTTCTAATAGCTTTTGAAACAAGTTGTTTATTTGTGAAAGGTTCACCTAAAACTTGACATTCATTTGCAAGATCAAACAACTTTTCAAAATAAGATGAAATATTCTCATCTTCACCCATCTTTAATCTTTCAAACTTGAAAGTAAGCCTTCTAAGCTTAGTTTCACGCCCACTACCATCACCTTCACAAAACCTTTGCAAAATATCCCATGCTTCCTTAGCCATGGGAGTGTTTTGAATAAGTTTATAAATATGAATGTCAACCCACTCATAAATGGCATTAAGTGTCTTTTCATTGAAACTAGCTAGACTATTCTCTTCGTTAGTCCACTCGAATTCAGTCTTGACTTGAACATCACCATCCTTATCCGGGAGTAACATAGGAAGAGAATACCCATTGACAAAAGATAGTCATGCCCTAAGATCAATTGATTTTATATGAGAGCGAAGGCAGGTCTTCCAATAAGCATAATTAGATCCATCAAGAACATGAAGCCTCTTTTGGTTAGGATTAGGCGAATCATAAGCCATGACAACTGGATCAAGCACTTAGTACATCAAGTGACCTGCTCTGATACCAATTGAAATTGTCTATGGCCAGTTAGCAAGTGTTATCAAAAAGGTTGACAGCACAACTGATAACACTCCAGGTAACACACACAACAGAGAATAAAAACAGTTTGTAAAACAAAGCAATAGTTTGTAAAACAAAATATTTTGCAGCGAAAATAAAGTATAAACACAAGAAATAATTTTTCTAAAGTTATATAAATATATAACTTGAGGATGCCCTTAGGCAAAGACTTTATATTCAAAATATAAGATGGATGATTACAAAGCCGAAGTTGTTCTATGTATCAATGTAAGAACTAGGAACTAAGATCAATCACGAAGTTCTATCCTCCACAACAATCAAGTACCAAGACTTTGAAGGTGGAATAATTTGTGAATGGAAGAACACAAAGAGCCGAGGAGTAATTGATCTCTTTCTTGTGCAAGTGTGTGTGTGATGCTCGATATATTGCTCTTGTCTACACCCTTGCTATTTATTGCCTTCAAATACTTAGAGACTACTCTTGTTAACAGCCTTGGATTTGGATCGGATGGAGTGGAGAAGTGGTTGAGCTTGTTGAGCTAAAGACTTGGTCAATTTCCTTATTTGTAGCAACCATCTTTGCTTAGTGTCCAAATCCTAGCATTAGCTCTTTGTATCCATGAGCTCTCCTGAGTTGTACTCTCTTGTTTGTCTTCAATCTCAGTTGTTTAACAAGTCTCCCATGTGCTTCCTTGGTTATTTACAAGTTACGCATAAATATCCATTTATGCATAACTCTCCATAAATCATGATCTTCCACCTTTATAGCTTAATCTTCTCTTGGCCGTTATCTGTACATTATGTTAACAACAAATATACATTTTGCAGCTATAGATTATACATAAACATAATATAACCTATGAAAGAAATGTCACAACTAAAACAGTCAGACTTGTTGGGTAACACTTAAAAAGTGTTATCACTACTTCTGATAGCACCTACGTCTGGTAACACTTGAGAGTGTTGGGCAGCACATGTGGTAACACCATCAAGCTGCACTTACACAATGGATGACTTATTCTTGTAAAGATTAGGTTCGCATTCAGAAATTTGCTAATTGAAGTGTATTTTTCCCTATTACAGATCGTTTAGTGAGAAAGATACTATTCTTGTTTTATATTTCTAGAACCAAGCCAACAGGTTAGCCTACATCGTTATCAGGAATTTAAGTCCTTAGAAAACCACATTTAGGGAGAGAGTTTGCACCATTCTGAAAGTTATCAAGAATGATTACCATATAAATGGGGAAAATGTTAAAATCTTAGCTAAAAGAGTACTATGGTACCATGCCAAATAGTGGAGGCGAGGAAGGACTTAGGTTGTGCAGTCCTCCTCGCTTCCCTTCCCCTCATGCCATGGAAGATTCGAGCGGGAAGAGTACCTTTTTCTTAGGGGAACATTTTTCCATTGAAGTTGAAACCATCCTTCTCGCTCCACTTCCTCTATGTTGTGCATAGGGGCTTTCACAATTAGCCCACTTACTTTCTTTATTGGCCTTTTCATAAAAAAATATTAAAATAAGAAGCAGGACTTTGTTAGTGAAAGGGAAAAGGAGTCCTAAACCAATAGGGATTGGCTGCATTCTTTCTGGGTAAGGAATCATGAGGTGCCTATTAGCAGAAAACTAATCATTTGTATGGAGGTCCTTAAATGTTGGCTAGCAGGAAGCTCCCCCCCCCCCCAAAATAAATAAATTAATTTAAAAAAATCTATATGGAGGTTTTTGCAAAGGGTTAGGATATGTTATAATGTTTTCTTAAAAAATCCTACTTAAGTTTGAACAACTTTGTAGTTAAATTACGGTATCATCTTTGTTGCATTAATGACTGAAGCAAAATAATCAACTGAAGAGCCTTTTTTTCGAAAGATAGCCATTTTAGACGTCCTTAAAGGCTAGCACACCTCTTTTTCTCTGCTAGCTCCTACGGATAATGCTTATAATTCCCTTGAAGGGGAGAAGAATGAAAAGTACTTGACTTAGAATGGTTATTGAATTATTATTTTTCCCATTCAGATGAAGCATTGTAGAGCCTTCTCATTGACCATGGAAATTTAGAACACTCAAATTTTAATTTTGTGACTGGTTTTGGATATTTATGTGCGTGATATAATCATGTTATCCTGACAAGGTAACACATAACACTCCAAAGATTGGATGTGGGATATTTATATGTGAAGAGGTACTTGGCATGAACGGGTCTCTACAATGGCATGTATCAATACTTGCAGGTGTTAGGGGTTCATGAAAATATGGAAGAAATTGAGCCCTCAATGTTGCCAAGGTGGACTTTTGCAATCATTAGATAAGTTTCACCGTGGTAGGGCCTTTATTTTCATACTTATAAATGTTTTGCCCCTGAACATTAACTACATTATTAAGAAGTTTGACTTGTCAACTTCTGATATAGAGGGAGTACTAAAGTTTCAACCTCAATGTCTAAATGAGATTTCTCTAATAAGTGTCTTTTTCTTTGACAGTTGATCATCAAGCGTTAAGAAGCCATTCAGCTTTCTGCATTAACATCAACTACTTCATCTATATACCCCTACAAAAGGTAATATTTTATGTTCTTCCTCGATAATCAAGGTTATATATATGCATTTCTGCCTCTAAATGTTGCAGTTTAATTTATGCCTTGTTCTAATTTACCGTAAATCAACTTAAATGGCTGCGCTTTATGTTGTGTAACTTTGCTTTCATCTAGTTCATTATATTTCACCACGACAACAGGACATTTAAGCCATTTGTACTTAAAAACTAACCATCTCTATCCTTTTTAAGAGTCTGATATGCCTTCATGGCTTCATATGTGTATTTTTTTATTTTTTTTTTTGAAATAATTCTCTATTAGGTGAAAGATTAATTTTTTACATCACCACTTAGTGTCAGTATGCAGTACATAGTAGTATCAAGCATGCATATATATGGACCTTAAGAAAAGGAGGTGGGGAAAGAAGATCACTGATTTATTTATTGCCTCAGCAAGTTGACTTAACGAATAAATAGTATATCATTAAGTTCCCATTTGTTGCAAACACATTTGAAAAATCAATAGGAAAAAATATTACCACCTGAAGTATTAAACGTTTAATCTGGATGAAGGAAACAGAGGAAAGAGAGACTGAGGAAAAGGTCGTACAATAAGCAAAAATGAGGTGAACATATGAACTCTGAGAATTACCTTGAATTATCAAATCACAATTTGATAATGATCCGTCTATTTTTTAAAATATTATATTCACACATTGTTTCACAAATTGTATCCTTAACCGACTAATCAATTAATTTAGAAATGAGACTGAATTTCAATTTCAAAAGATACATTTATTTTAAGGATTGTATAACCGACTTATTAATATCAAATATTATTAAAAATAATTGCATGAGTCATGGGGAATTAATTTTAAACTGTGGATTTTGAAATTATTTTAAATGTGATTGAATTTTAACTTCGGATTTCAAATAATTTTACAATTCTTTCTTTACCCGTTTCCTACTTGTTTAAGTTTAATATGAAATTTAAAATTTAATATTTTAGAAATGGCTTATGATTTGACTTTTGTATGGAAATCAAAGAGAAAAGTTGATTGAATTTAAATTTCAAATTAATACCACTTTCAAACATTGCCCGTAATACAGATAATGGGATATACTCCATTTGACTGTTATGTATGGTAACTTCGAATTTAAGTAAATATAATTACTAATTACTAATTACTAATTACTAATTACTAATTACTAATTACTAATTACTAATTACTAATTACTAATTACTAATTACTAATTACTAATTACTAATTACTAATTACTAATTACTAATTACTAATTACTATTACTAATTAATTTTTACAACACCATTTAGTGTCAGTATGCAGTACAGTGTATGAAGCATGCATATAAATGGACCTTAAGAAAAGGGGGGGGGGGAAAGAAGATCACTGGTTTATTTATTTCCTCAGCCAGTTG
The DNA here is from genome assembly GCA_022495995.1 of Adenophora triphylla var. japonica. NCBI lineage: Eukaryota > Viridiplantae > Streptophyta > Magnoliopsida > Asterales > Campanulaceae > Adenophora > Adenophora triphylla. The sequence continues at coordinate 160,351 of JAFEMH010001562.1, forward strand.
ACTTAATGAATAAATAGTATATCATTAAGTTCCCATTTGTTGCAAACACATTTGAAAAATCAATAGGAAGAAATATTACCTCTTGAAGTATTAAACGACTTAATCTGCATGAAGAAAACAGAGGAAAGAGAGACCGAGTAAAAGGTCGTACAATAAGAAAAAATGAGGTGAGCATATGAACTCAGAGAATTACCTTGAATCAGTCGGCTGGAAAGAAGAAAGAAGCAGAGGGCGAGGAAAAAAAAAAAGAGGCAATGACAGAGTTATATTGGCAAAGGTAAATTAGGGAAATGAATTTCAATAGGATAATTTCAAATATTCAAATTGATTTACTTGAGTTATCAAATCACAATTTGATAATGATCCATCTATTTTTTTTAATATTCTATTCACATATTGTTTCATAAATTGTATCCTTAATCGACTAATCAATCAATTTAGAAATGAGATTAAATTTCAATTTCAAAAGATACATTTATTTTAAGGACTGTATAACTGACTTATTAATATCAAATCTTATTAAAAATAATTGCATGAATCATGGGGAATTAATTTTAAACTGTGGATTTTGAAATTATTTTAAATTTGATTGAATTTTAACTTCGGATTTCAAAAAAATTTACAACTCTTTCTTAACCCGTCTCCTACTTGTTTAAGTTTAATATGAAATTTAAAATTTAATAATTTAGGAATGACTTATGATTTGACTTTTGTATGGAAATCAAAGAGAAAAGTTGATTGGATTTAAATTTCAAATTAATATCACTTTCAAACATTGCCCGTAATACAGATAATGGGACATACTCCATTTGACTGTTATCTATGGTAACTTCAAATTTAAGTAAGTATAATTAATAATTACTAATTACTATTACTAATTAATTTTTACATTACCATTTTGTGTCAGTATGCAGTACAGAGTATCAAGCATGTATATAAATGGACCTTAAGAAAAAAGGGGGGGGGAAAGATCACTGGTTTATTTATTTCTTAAGCAAGTTGACTTAACAAATAAATAGTATATCATTAAGTTCCCATTTGTTGCAAACACATTTGAAAAATCAATAGGAAGAAATATTACCTCCTGAAGTATTAAACGATTTAATATGCATGAAGGAAACAGAGACCGAGAAAAAGGTCGTACAATAAGCAAAAATGAGGTGAACATATGAACTCAGAGAATTACCTTGGATCAGTCGGCTAGAAAGAAGATAGAAGCAGAGGGCGAGGAAAAAAAAGAGGCGATGACAGAATTATATTGGCAAAGGTAAATTAAGGAAATGAATTTCAACAGGATAATTTCAAATATTCAAATTGCTTTACTTGAGTTATCAAATCACAATTTGATAATGATCCGTCTATTTTTTTTAAAATATTATATTCACACATTGTTTCACAAATTTTATCCTTAACCGACTAATCAATCAATTTAGAAATGAGATTGAATTTCAATTTCAAAAGATATATTTATTTTAAGGATTGTATAACTGACTTATTAATATCAAATCTTATTAAAGGTAATTGCATGAGTCATGGGGAATTAATTTTAAACTGTGGATTTTGAAATTATTTTAAATGTGATTGAATTTTAACTTCGGATTTCAAATAATTTTACAATTATTTCTTTACCCGTTTCCTACTTGTTTAAATTTAATATGAAATTCAAAATTTAATATTTTAGGAATGGCTTATGATTTGACTTTTGTATGGAAATCAAAGAGAAAAGTTGATTAGATTTAAATTTCAAATTAATATCATTTTCAAACATTGCCCGTGATACAGATAATCGGATATACTCCATTTGACTGTTATCTATGATAACTTCGAATTTAAGTAAGTATAATTACTAATTACTAATTACTAATTACTATTACTAATTAATTTTAAACATGGATGACGAATGAGAAGGATCCACGTGGTATTCCACGACATAATTCCACGTGGCAGGTTGTGTGAACTCCATTCTCTTCTGTTTTAATATATTATATAGATGCCCGTAATACAGATAATGGGATATACTTCATTTGACTGTTATCTATGGTAACTTCGAATTTAAGTAAGTATAATTACTAATTACTAATTACTATTACTAATTAATTTTAAACATGGAAGACAAATGAATGAGAAGGAGCTATGTGGAATTCCACGACATGATTCCATGTGGCAGGTTGTGTGAACTCCATTTTCTTCTGTTTTAATATATTATATAGATTGTTATTCACCCCCGCACAATTACTGAATAGCCTTGCAATTTTTACAAAAATGTCATCAATTAAAAAGATTATACTACCCTTCTGTGTTTTTATACACTAGGTGTTATACACCCAATGGTGTACAACCGCAATTGGATTTCTTCAACATTATTTACCTACTGTACCTACGAAATACACCCGCAACGTTAAATACCTTTTTCAACTACCTATTTAATTTTCACCTTCCTGAAATTACCCGAATCGCGCGGACTGTGGCGAGCGGTTCTTTCGAATGGACTTCACTTGGAAAAGAGAGTTGCCACGCCGTTTTGTATTATGAGCCTAAACTTTGAAAATGGCTTTGAAAACAAGGTCGTTTTTATTGGTAGCAAAAACTTGGAAAAGGCTTTGAAAATGGGACGTTTTGATTGGTAGCCAAAACTTTACAAAAGGATTTTTAGGACCAGAGATTGTTAGGTTAGGAGGTCACGTTACGTTTCGGGAAGAGTATATTGAGATCACCCGAAATGCCTCGTATGACGAGTCTTTCTACCTTTCTCGAAAAGTGTGCGTGTGTGTGTGTTCGTGTTGCTTTTGAAAATGAGCTTGAATGACAAGATTTAATCTTGGTTTGAATGACAAACATTGATTTTGGTAAAACAGGGTGTTTGAATGACAAACGTCAGTTTTGAGTTTGAAAAGAGCGTTTGAATGAATGACAAATGTCAATTTTGAAGGGTTTTGAAAAGGAGTTCGAATGACGAACTTTTGGTTTTGAACCGGGCATTACGATGTTACCCATTTTGATGAAAGGGATGGCAAGTAAGATGCGATCAACGAGTCATTTTGTGACTCGGACATTTGTAAAGTAAATACTATCAACAAACCAAACGGTTTGGACTTGTAAATGACAGTATTGAAAGTGCGGTATCAACGAACCAAACTGTTCGGATGGTAAAAGTGCGAATCAACGAGTCAAACGACTCGAACTTGTAAAGTGCGTAAAGTAAAGCGATATCAACGGATCAAACAATCCGGACTTGTAAAGAGCATAAAGTAAAGAGCAATATCAACGGATCAAACGATCCAGACTTGTAAATGACGATCACGAACCAAACGGTTCGGACGGTAAAAGTGCGAATCAACGGATCGAACGATCCGGACTGTAAATGACAGAAACGTAAAAATGGGACTTGAACGCCGTTTTAACCCGAAATTACTTCTCTTACGGGAGAGAAGATGATTAGGGACTAAAACGTATCGAGTCCCGTAGATGGCGTTACGTCTACATTTTGAGAGTGAGAGTTTACCAAATTTGGCGTTGACTCTTTGGCTCGGGAGGATGTATACGGGATACGAAAAGGTGTTTGAAAGGTGTTTCGGAAGTGTTTGGGCAAATTTTTCCCTTTTATTTGGTGCTTAGAAACCTAGGGATTTGGGCAGCATTTCGACTAGGGTCGGTTTAGCTTGTGTTTTTTGAGGATCAGAATCCACCGAAGAATAGCGCGAGGGCCCCCGAAGAGTAGAAAATTCCAACGACGTACGCTCACGAGGGCCCCCGAAGAGTGGAAGAAGACAAGCCTTGTTTGCTTGGGGTGAAGTGTAAGGACCCCAATTTCCACACATAATAATAATACTTAATTTATTAATAGAATAGCCTCCAACGGCTACTAAAACCATAATAAAAAATACTAACCACTATTTAAAATACTAACCACTATTTGAATTAAACTTCAATGCTGAAAACGGTAACAATCTCTACGGCTAGTACAAACCACTAGCTCAAAAATACTTAATGTTCTAAAATAATTATTTGAACTCCAAAAGCCGCTAATCCATCAATACGCAGCCAATCCACTCCAATCATTTATTACCTGGGAGGGGAAAGAATATGAAAGGGTGAGCGAACAAAGCCCAGTAAGTTCATACGGGGTCTCTTCGGTTCCTAAGAAGAGACGACCGGAACGAACGGAGGTTAACAAAATATCAATGAAAGGATAACATGTACAATAAATAGTTTATGTGCTGAGAATGTCAAAGAAGGATACTTTTTTTTCAAATAACAAGTAGTGGCACTTTTACAATAACCGATAGAACTTTACACACACTTGTCCGTCAATTCCAAGTAATTGTGCACCTTTAATCTAGGGTGACTCCGATACACCTATTCGGTGATCGTTGAATAAGAAGATCTATGCCTTTAATTTAAGGCGCCCCCTTATTCTGAATAAGAGAATCTACGCCTTTTATCTGGGGCGATCCCTTATTCTGATATATCATGATAATCACATCTATAGAATTTAGGTCATTTCATTCTGACTAGACCATTTCATTCTATAGTGAGGTCATTTCAATCTGACTAGACCTTAGGTCATTTCAATCTGTCTAGACCAATTTATTTAACTTTGAGACCATTTCAATCTGTCTAGGCCATAGGTCATTTCAATCTGTCTAGACCAAATACATATAGAGTCCTCATCAATTGGACAATTTAACATCATATATTCATAGTGTTCATGGTACGAGAACACATAAGTCAATTTCAATTCACATAGATACACATTGAACAAAAACGCATCAATGGTAAGATATTCCAAAAACGTTCATAACGAGGGAATACAAATGAATAACTACCGGCCACTTGGTAGTATACAAATCATCAATAGGGAATCCTATAACAAAGGAAGATACATTCAAATACTTAATGAACGTAATCCCTTACCTTAGCGATGCTTAGTATCTTCAAAACTCCACGCGCACGAATCTACAATCACGTAATAACACAACTTAGGCACAAGTAATCGTTTATTACTTCTTATGTACCTATTCTTACTTGCTTTAGTTAACCTATGAGTTACTCTTTGACTTACCTTATCTGGTTAACTAACTTTCTATTTTTGGAAACTTTCCTAATTTAGTAGCTTCCTAATTTTAGGAACTTTCTTCTTATGGATTTTTCCTCACGAGGAAACTTAGGTTCATTCCTTTCCATGGAAGTCTAATTCCTTGATAGCTTCCTGATTACAGTACCCTTCCTTTTTTTGGGTAACCTTCTTTGTTTGAAAAGTTTCCTTCTTCAAAACTTCCTAATTCGTAAACCTAACACTCTTGGAACTTAAAAGTCTTACTTTCAAAGTGTTATTTTACTTCCTTTCTTTTTTTAATATAACTTCTTTAAAGGTCTTTTGACTTCTCCTTAATTTCAAAAGGTTCCTTTAGGTTTTCTTATTTCCAGAAAAGCCCCTTTTAGTTTTCATAATTGCAACAAAGTCCTTTAACTTTCTAAAATTTGCAAAGAAGTCCTTTGACTTTCAGAATTTTGTAAAACAGTCCCTCGACTTTTGAATATTTACAAAACAGTCCCTCAAATTTTGAATGATTGCAAAACAGTCCCTCAACTTTCAAAAATTACATAACAGTCCTTCAGAAACTTTGACTTTTCAGTTTAGTCCCTTAGTTAACTGTTCAGTGAATTAAATAACTGAAAAGTCAGAATTTAACTAATTCAGCTTTTAAACTTTCAGTTTGGTCCCTTTTCAGTTTGAAAACTAACTGTAATTTTTCAAAATAGACCAAAAGCTTAACGATTAAACAAAAACATAATCAAAACATACCTAGGGCCATTCGGCCGAACCCATTGTTGGTTCAAAATATTGTTTTGTTCTTCTTTTTATTTTCTAAACATTAACCAAATCATTTAATTCATATACTCATTAACCAAAACAATTTTAATCATATTAATTGTTTTAGATCTAAATCCTTTTTATTCCAAATCAAGATGAACAAGGGTTATGATTACATTATTATAACATTCGATTCCCCATTATTCAAACCCTCAATTTATTCATTAGACTCTAAGATTAAACCATTGAAAATCTAAGAATGATCAGCCTAGAATTAAAATAGTTTTAAAGTTTCAAAAATTCATAACTAATTCAATATTACTCCAAATTCAATGAAACGAAAACTAGGATTTAGGGTATTACATTACCTTGATTATGGTGAAGAAAGATTGGCCAACGAAGATCACAAATCGGCTGTTCCTCTCCTTCTTCAGTTCTGGCCGCCGCCCCCCTCCTAGACTAGGGTTTTTAATTTTTCTTTTCTTTATTTAATTGAAAGGATTATGGAAAAATTTTAGGAGGTTTTAATTATTTATATCTAGGCTTTAACCTCCTTGAGCCCCTTAACCTTACAAGCCCACAACTTAGCCCACTTGATTAATCCTTGACTTGGTCCACCTTAACTAAATCCAAGTCCAAATAAATACTAGTACTATTTTATTTATTTATTCTAATTAAAATATTACTAAAAAAAAATTCAAATTTTTTCGGGTCTTTACATTCTTACCCCCTTAAAAGAGTTTGGTCCTCCAAACTAAACGTACCTTAACTTCCGAAGACATCGGGATACATTTTACGCATCTCGCTTCCGAGTTCCCATGTTGCTTCTCGCTCTGTGTGGTTGCTCCATTGCACCTTCACATATGGAACCAACCGCTTTCTTACATTCTTGTCCTTTCTGGACGATCTTGATCAGTCTTTCATCATAAATCAAATCGGCACGGACTCTTAGCTGCTTGTACTCGATCACGTGGCTCGGATCGTGAATATACTTCCTTAGCATGGAGACATGGAACACATTATGCACTCCAACTAATACCGGCGGTAGTGCCAATCTATAGGCCACTTCACCAATCTTGCCAAGGATCTCTAATGGTTCCACATATCGTGGACTTAACTTTCCCTTGGCTATACTCTCTTGCATCTTTACTGCTTCTTCGTCAATTTCTTGGGCTTTCTTAATTCTGTTCAAAAGTATCGGCTGAACCTTCAGCTGAGCCACATACCTTTTAACTCGCACTTCTAATTTTGAAACCTCAATGTTATTCCACGCACTTATCCCCTTAGAAATCAACGCCGCTAAGGTTCCTTGATTCTTCCTACTCAATGCATCGGCCACCTTATTGGCCTTCCCTGGATGATTTGATATCGTACAATCATAATCCTGCAATAATTCAAGCCATCTCCTTTGTCTCATATTAAGCTCATTCTGAGTGAAAATGCATTTAAGACTCTTATGATCCATATATATATTTGACATGTTGTTCCATACAAGTAATGTCTCCAAATTTTCAATGCGAATACCACCGCTACTAATTCCAAATCGTGGGTCGGGTAATTCCTCTCATGGTTCTTCAGTTGCCTAGATGCATAAGCTATCACCTTATCATTTTGCATCAACACACAACCTAATCCCTTCAACGAAGTATCCCTATATATCACATATCCCTCTGATCTTGACGGTACAGTAAGAACTGGAGCGGACACTAATCGGCTCTTCAGTTCCTGAAACTTCTTCTCACATTCCTTTGACCAGCGAACTTGGCCCCTTTCTGCGTTAACCTCGTTAACGGTCCTGAAAGCTTCGAAAATCTTTCAATGAATCTCCTATAGTATCCTGTTAGCCCCAAGAAACTTCTTATCTCACTAACTGTGGTTTAGCTCTCCCAATATACTATAGTCTCTATTTCTGTTGGATTCACTTCAATCCCATCCTTAGATACCACAAGTCCTAAGAATATACTCTCTCTCCCGCCAAAATTCATACTTCTTGAATTTAGCGTACAACTTTTGTCCCCACAAAATATGTAGAACTAACCTCAAATGTTCTTCATGTTCCTCCTTAGTCTTAGAATAAACCAAGATATCATCCATAAACATAACTATTCACTTATCCCAGAATTCCTGAAATATTATTTCCTCAATTCCATAAATGCAGCTGGCGCGTTTTTCAACCCAAACGGCATAACCAACAACTCATAATGACCGTACCTTGCCATAAAGGCCATCTTTGCAACTTCCTCGTTCTTTACTCTTAGCTGATGATATTCCGATCTCAAATCTATCTTCGAGGAATAACACGCTCCCCGAAGGTGGTCAAACAATTCGTCAATCCTTGTTAACGGATATTGATTCCTAACCATCACTCGATTTAACTCCCGATAGTCGATACACATTCTCATCGATACGTCTTTCTTCTTTACAACAATACCGGTGCACCCCACGGTGAACCACTCGGTCTTATCAAACCCTTATTCAATAACTCTTACAGTTGTTCCTTCAATTCCTTAAGTTCATTCGGACCATTCTGTACGATGCCTTCGATATCGATGCGTTTTCTGATACTAGGTCTATGGAAAATTTTACCTCCCTTTCTGGTGGTATTCCCAGCAAATCTTCTGAAAACACATCCTTAAACCTCCGATCACTGAACGAGACTCTATACTTACTCCTTTCTTATCCGTCTCTCCCATATAGGCTAAGAATCCTTCACATCCTTTTCCTCAACGTCTTCCGAGTTCTCATTCCCGAAATAAGACCAGATCGGATTCTCGGTTCCGATCCTTGAAAATAAAAATCTTCTCCAGATAGCAATCTAAAATGTATTTCTTTCTTAAAACAGTCTTCCTTGGCATGATGGACAGCTAACCAATCCATTCCCAGAATAATTGTCAATTTCATTCATTTTCCACTCTATTAGGTCAATCTCGAGTTCTCTATCACCTATTGTCAAAGGGCACTCCTTATACATAGACAAGATAGGAATCGACTCATTAGTCAGAGTATTTATCACCAAAGGTAATTCTAACGCTTCAGGTTTCAAATTCAATTTCTTCTCTCTGTACCGATACTCATTAGTCTGGTGCTTCCCTTTTTGCACACTTCACATTTTTCATCAGATTCTTGACCACGGACCTTGCTTTTAATCCCAACTCTTCGATTGTTAAAGATCTTACTTGGGTACTTACTTACGACACCATCTTCTTTACGATACTTATCAGTACTATGAATACAAGGCACTATTAATCACGCCTATACTAGCAATACTTAAATGCTTAATACTTTTATACTATAACCAGAATTCGTCTCAATAGACTAATACATTTAAATCTAGTCATAGGTCAATTCACTAAACCCTTGGTCTTTTCAATAGATAGGCATTACTCTCATAAGTCTTTTCAACAGACCAACACTACTAATACTCATACTTGCTACCTTACAACATTCACTTAAATTAGGGCGTCTCAACAGACTTCAATTACATCATCGGTCCATTTACTAGACCATCGATCGCTTCACTAGACCGAATACACATTCACAATTCATTTCATTAGATTATTGGTCCTTTCATTAGACCGCACAATTTCATAGGTAATTTCAACGGACCCTTAATTCATCCTCATATGTCGTTTCATTAGACTAAACATGTACATTATAGGTCAATTCACTAGACCTACTGGTCACTTCAATAGACCACATTTACTCTACATAAGTCGTTTCAACTAGACTCATGGGTCGCTTCATTAGACCAGTACATTTCCCCAGGTCGTTTCAATAGACCAATGTTCACAATTTCATACTTTTGGCCGTTTTAATAGGCCGATTTTCATCTTCATTGGCCATTTCAATAAGCCAATTAATCAACACTTGGCCATTTCAATAAGCCATATTATATCTACAAGTCGTTTCAATAGACTTTACTTTTCATCCATGGGCCATGTTACTAGGCCATTGTTCCAGGTCAATACATATATTTAACACTTAAAGAACAATAAAATTCACATAATTAAACACATAAGTCAAAGAAAATCACTTACTTGACTAAAATAAAGTTTTCACTTCATAAATTCAAAACGTAAATCATAAATATCTCAAGTTCTTTCTATCATAACTAAAAACTTTCTAAATCTATATCACTTCTAGAAATAACAGTAAAATAGTATAATACTCCACTTCTCATCATCAATTCAAAATTGGAGCGGCTTCACTCCCTATCATTTCCTCCGCTACTTCTTCCATAACATTCTCATTCACTAAGTTACATTCGTTTGAAACTTCAGCTACTGGCACATTAGCCTTCAAATCTTTAAGCTCATAATACCATTGGTAAGCTTGCTCTCTCACTTAATTATTATAAGTCTTTTCCTCAATAACAATTCACATTTAAACTTAATAGTTGTCCTCTAGATCACTCGGAGAATCTTGTTATAATTCCAAGGGAATTTTATTCTAGGTTCTCTCCCAAAATAGCAAGTTCTCCAAATAGAAAGTTTCTAAAATAGCAAGTTCCTCAAAATAGCAAGTTTCTTCATAAAGAAAGTTTCCAAACTTAGAAAGTTTCCTACACAGAAGGTTTCCATAAACAACAACTTCTCAAAATTGCTAACTTCCCAATTACAATCTCTTAATTTCTACCAGTTCATAGTTAGACTCTTAAGAAATTTTACCTTAAATCCTCCGTCACAATTACTTTCTAGGTAGGCCCAATTATATACTCAAGTACTACTTCTTCTAATATGCTTAATGCTCTAAAGTCTCCCATGTGACCTAAAACCAGGCTCTGATACCAACTGTAACGACCCCAATTTCCACACATAATAATAATACTTAATTTATTAATAGAATAGCCTCCAACGGCTACTAAAACCATAATTCAAAATACTAACCACTATTTGAATTAAACTTCAATGCTGAAAACGGTAACAATCTCTACGGCTAGTACAAACCACTAGCTCAAAAATACTTAATGTTCTAAAATAATTATTTGAACTCCAAAAGCCGCTAATCCATCAATACGCAGCCAATCCACTCCAATCATTTATTACCTGGGAGGGGAAAGAATATGAAAGGGTGAGCGAACAAAGCCCAGTAAGTTCATACGGGGTCTCTTCGGTTCCTAAGAAGAGACGACCGGAACGAACGGAGGTTAACAAAATATCAATGAAAGGATAACATGTACAATAAATAGTTTATGTGCTGAGAATGTCAAAGAAGGATACTTTTTTTCAAATAACAAGTAGTGGCACTTTTACAATAACCGATAGAACTTTACACACACTTGTCCGTCAATTCCAAGTAATTGTGCACCTTTAATCTAGGGTGACTCCGATACACCTATTCGGTGATCGTTGAATAAGAAGATCTACGCCTTTAATTTAAGGCGCCCCCTTATTCTGAATAAGAGAATCTACGCCTTTTATCTGGGGCGCTCCCTTATTCTGATATATCATGATAATCACATCTATAGAATTTAGGTCATTTCATTCTGACTAGACCATTTCATTCTATAGTGAGGTCATTTCAATCTGACTAGACCTTAGGTCATTTCAATCTGTCTAGACCAATTTATTTAACTTTGAGACCATTTCAATCTGTCTAGGCCATAGGTCATTTCAATCTGTCTAGACCAAATACATATAGAGTCCTCATCAATTGGACAATTTAACATCATATATTCATAGTGTTCATGGTACGAGAACACATAAGTCAATTTCAATTCACATAGATACACATTGAACAAAAACGCATCAATGGTAAGATATTCCAAAAACGTTCATAACGAGGGAATACAAATGAATAACTACCGGCCACTTGGTAGTATACAAATCATCAATAGGGAATCCTATAACAAAGGAAGATACATTCAAATACTTAATGAACGTAATCCCTTACCTTAGCGATGCTTAGTATCTTCAAAACTCCACGCGCACGAATCTACAATCACGTAATAACACAACTTAGGCACAAGTAATCGTTTATTACTTCTTATGTACCTATTCTTACTTCCTTTAGTTAACCTATGAGTTACTCTTTGACTTACCTTATCTGGTTAACTAACTTTCTATTTTTGGAAACTTTCCTAATTTAGTAGCTTCCTAATTTTAGGAACTTTCTTCTTATGGATTTTTCCTCACGAGGAAACTTAGGTTCATTCCTTTCCATGGAAGTCTAATTCCTTGATAGCTTCCTGATTACAGTACCCTTCCTTTTTTGGGTAACCTTCTTTGTTTGAAAAGTTTCCTTCTTCAAAACTTCCTAATTCGTAAACCTAACACTCTTGGAACTTAAAAGTCTTACTTTCAAAGTGTTATTTTACTTCCTTTCTTTTTTTAATATAACTTCTTTAAAGGTCTTTTGACTTCTCCTTAATTTCAAAAGGTTCCTTTAGGTTTTCTTATTTCCAGAAAAGCCCCTTTTAGTTTTCATAATTGCAACAAAGTCCTTTAACTTTCAAAAATTTGCAAAGAAGTCCTTTGACTTTCGTAATTTTGTAAAACAAATTCCTCGACTTTTGAATATTTACAAAACAGTCCCTCAAATTTTGAATGATTGCAAAACAGTCCCTCAACTTTCAAAAATTACATAACAGTCCTTCAGAAACTTTGACTTTTCAGTTTAGTCCCTTAGTTAACTGTTCAGTGAATTAAATAACTGAAAAGTCAGAATTTAACTAATTCAGCTTTTAAACTTTCAGTTTGGTCCCTTTTCAGTTTGAAAACTAACTGTAATTTTTCAAAATAGACCAAAAGCTTAACGATTAAACAAAAACATAATCAAAACATACCTAGGGCCATTCGGCCGAACCCATTGTTGGTTCAAAATATTGTTTTGTTCTTCTTTTTATTTTCTAAACATTAACCAAATCATTTAATTCATATACTCATTAACCAAAACAATTTTAATCATATTAATTGTTTTAGATCTAAATCCTTTTTATTCCAAATCAAGATGAACTAGGGTTATGATTACATTATTATAACATTCGATTCCCCATTATTCAAACCCTCAATTTATTCATTAGACTCTAAGATTAAACCATTGAAAATCTAAGAATGATCAACCTAGAATTAAAATAGTTTTAAAGTTTCAAAAATTCATAACTAATTCAATATTACTCCAAATTCAATGAAACGAAAACTAGGATTTAGGGTATTACATTACCTTGATTATGGTGAAGAAAGATTGGCCAAAGAAGATCACAAATCGGCTGTTCCTCTCCTTCTTCAGTTCTGGCCGCCGCCCCCCTCCTAGACTAGGGTTTTTAATTTTTCTTTTCTTTATTTAATTGAAAGGATTATGGAAAAATTTTAGGAGGTTTTAATTATTTATATCTAGGCTTTAACCTCCTTGGGCCCCTTAACCTTACAAGCCCACAACTTAGCCCACTTGATTAATCCTTGACTTGGTCCACCTTAACTAAATCCAAGTCCAAATAAATACTAGTACTATTTTATTTATTTATTCTAATTAAAATATTACTAAAAAAAAATTCAAATTTTTTCGGGTCTTTACATGAAGAGGGAGTGAAAAATGGTGTAGGAAATATGAAGGAGGGGGGAGTATTTATAGGAGGAGAAGACTTGGGGAGGGGGAAAATTACTTGGAGAAGGAGAAGATTTGAGTGGAGAAGGGGAAAGGGTTTACTTAGCCTGGTTGTTTACTGAGTAAAACAGTCCGGTCGGACCTTTATTCAATTTGGGGACATTTTGGTCATTTGGCCTTGAGTTTGACAATTTTTGGACACGTTTTGGACACGTTGTTTAAATCAGTAAAACAGTCCGGACGTCCTGTTCTTCAAATTGGCTATTTTTCCAGATTAAACTAGTTACATGCATAGATCTTGTTCTCGCGTTCGATTTGATATGTGGTGGGCCCAAAACGGAGTTCGTATGAGGAAGTTATGACCTCCGGAAGTTCGAGACGCTCGAAAACAGCAAATCGAATCCCGGAAGACCCCGAAAAGTGTGATTTCAGGGAAAGTTGTACTTTTACGTGTGATAATGTGTGTTGAGTATGCTTTGACGTTGGGATGTATGGGGCAGTCCCAGGACGTCTCATTAGCTTGAGAACGGGGAGTATAATGGGTTCCGATTAACCTGGGAAGGGCCAGTTAACGGATTCCGGCTAACTTCTAACGAATTTTGACGATCCGGATTTGGGTACTTACAGTAGCCCCTCGGCGACATCACTTTCGAAGGAAGTGGGGTCGTCGAAAAAGATAAGGATCCCAAATTGGGGAGAGACCTTAAGGAGAGACCTAGATGGTCAAATGGCTGGACCCTTAGCGAAAGGATTCCTACGTATCCCGAGCGGGAATGAAGCCGATCGTAGTTCACGGGTGTGAGGGCAATTTGTAGGGGCCTCGACCTATGGGGAACGATTAGGGATATGGTTTGAATCTCACGAGGGAGATGGTTGAATCTCACTAGGGAGACGGGTTAAATCTCATGAGGGAGATGGTTTGAATCTCACGAGGGAGATGGTTTGGATCTCACGAGGGAGATGGTTTGAATCTCACGAGGGAGATGGTTTGAATCTCACGAGGGAGATGGGTGAATCTCACGAGGGAGATGGTTTGGATCTCACGTGGGAGGTGGTTGAATCTCACGTGGGAGGTGGTTGAATCTCACGAGGGAGGTGGTTGAATCTCACGAGGGAGGTGGTTGAATCTCACGAGGGAGATGGTTGAATCTCACGAGGGAGATGGTTGAATATCATGAGGGAGATGGTGCGAATCTCACGAGGGAGATGGTCGAATCTCACGAGGGAGATGGGTGAATCTCACGAGGGAGATGGGTGAATTTCACGTGGGAGGTGGTCGAATCTCACGAGGGAGATGGTTTGAATCTCACGAGGGAGATGGTTGAATCTCACGAGGGAGATGGTTTGAATCTCACGAGGGAGATGGTTTGAATCTCACGAGGGAGATGGTTGAATCTTATGAGGGAGATGGGTGAATCTTATGAGGGAGATAGTTAAATCTCACGAGGGAGATGGTTGGATCTCACGAGGGAGATGGTTGAATCTCACGAATCTCATGAGGGGAATGATTGAATCTCACGAGGGAGATGGTTGGATCTCACGAGGGAGATGGTTGGATCTCACGAGGGAGATGGTTTGGATCTTGCGAGGGAGATGGGATCTCGCGAGGGAGATGGGATCTCGCGAGGGAGATGGTTGAATCTCGCGAGGGAGGTGGTCGAATCTCGCGAGGGAGGTGGTCGAATCTCACGAGGGAGGTGGTCGAATCTCACGAGGGAGATGGTCAAATCTCACGAGGGAGATGGTTTAATCTTACAAGGGAGATGTAATCTCACGAGGGAGATGGTTTGAATCTCACGAGGGAGATGGTTCAATCTCACGAGGGAGATGTTTGAATCTCACAAGGGAGATGGTTTGAATCTCAATAGGGAGATGGTTGAATCTCACGAGGGAGATGATTTGAATCTCACGAGGGAGATGATTTGAATCTCACGAGGGAGATGGTTGAATCTCACGAGGGAGATGGGTTGAATCTCACGAGGGAGATGGGTTGAATCTCACGAGGGTGATGGGTTGAAACTCACGAGGGTGATGGGTTGAAACTCACGAGGGAGATGGGTGAATCTCACGAGGGAGATGGGTGAATCTCACGAGGGAGATGGTTGAATCTCACGAGGGAGATGGTTTGAAACTCACGAGGGAGATGGTTTGAAACTCACGAGGGAGATGGTTGAATCTCACGAGGGAGATGGTTTGAATCTCACGAGGGAGATGGGTTGAATCTCACGAGGGTGATGGTTGAATCTCACGAGGGAGATGGGTGAATCTCTCGAGGGAGATGGATGAATCTCACGAGGGAGATGGGTAAATCTCATGAGGGAGATGGTTGAATCTCACGAGGTAGATGGTTTGAATCTCACAAGGGAGATGGGTGAATCTCACGAGGGAGATGGGTGAATCTCACGAGGGAGATGGTTTGAATCTTACGAGGGAGATGGGTGAATCTCAGAGGGAGATGGGTTAATCTCATGAGGGAGATGTTTGAAACTCACGAGGGAGATGGTTTGAATCTCACGAGGGAGACGATTTGAATCTCACGAGGTAGACGGTTTGAATCTCACGAGGGAGACGGTTGAATCTCATGAGGGAGACGGGTTGAATCTCTTGAGGGAGACGGTTGAATCTCACGAGGGAGATGGTTGAATCTCACGAGGGAGATGTGTTGAATCTCACGAGGGAGACGGGTTGAATCTCACGAGGGAGACGGGTTGAATCTCACGAGGCATACGGTTGAATCTCACGAGGGAGACGGTTGAATCTCACGAGGGAGATGGTTGAATCTCACGAGGGAGATGGGTTGAATCTCACGAGGGAGATGGGTGAATCTCACGAGGGATATGGGTGAATCTCACGAGGGAGATGGGTGAATCTCACGAGGGAGATGGTTTGAATCTCACTAGGGAGATGGGTGAATCTCACGAGGGAGATGGTTTGAATCTCACTAGGGAGATGGTTGAATCTCACGAGGGAGATGGGCGAATCTCACGAGGGAGACGGTTGAATCTTACGAGGGAGATGGTTGATTCTCTCGAGGGATATGGGTGAATCTCACGTGGGAGATGGGTGAATCTCACGAGGGAGATGCTTTTGAAAGTTCCGGGTTCGACGAAAATGCTTTTGAAAGTTCCGAGTTCGACGGAAATGTTTTTGAAAGTTCCGGGTTCGACGGAAATGCTTTTTGAAAGTTCCGGGTTCGACGGAAATGCTTTTGAAGGAAGGTTGTTGTGCGGGATTATGCTGACTTGCCGCTCGTCTCTTGTCTGCTGGGGATATGGTGTTCGGGCTTACGATGATGGCCGAAGAGGGATTTGTTATGCGGGCTTACCTTGATGGCCGCTGAGATGAGGTGGTCGGGCTTACAATTGATGGCCGGGGAAGTGAACGTTCACTTGCTGGAGTGAAAAGATGCTCGGGCTTACTATGGCGGCCGAAGTGGGATTGTTGTGCGGGCTTACCTTGATAGCCGCTGAAATGAGATGGTCGGGCTTACGATTGACGGCCGGAGAGAAGATTCATTGTACGGGCTTACAGTGATTGCCGTGGAAATGAGATGGTCGGGCTTACGATTGACGGCCGGGGAGAAGATTCATTGTACGGGCTTACAGTGATTGTCATGGAAATGAGATGGTCGGGCTTACGATGACTGCCGAGGAAGTGAACGTTCACTTGCTGGAGTAAAAGATACTCGGGCTTACTATGGCGGCCGAAGAGGGATTGTGTTTTAACGTCCGAAGACCGAATGTTAGTGAGGACTAACGGGAAATTTAACGTCTGGAGACGAAACGTTAGTGAGAACTAACGGGAAATTTAACATCTGGAGATGAAACATTAGTGAGAACTAACGGGAAATTTAACGTCTGGTGATGAAACGTTAGTGGGGACCAACGGGAATTTTAACGTCTGGAGACGAAACTTTAGTGAGAACTAACGGGAAATTTAACGTCTGGAGACGAAACGTTAGTGAGAACTAACGGGAAATTTAACGTCTGGAGATGAAACGTTAGTGAGAACTAACGGGAAATTTAACTTCTGGAGATGAAATGTTTAACGGGAATCTTACCTCGAGAGAGGAGCGTTAGAAATGTCTAACGGGAACTTCAACCTCGGGGGAGGAGCATTAGAGATGTCTAACTGAGAATTTGGACCTCGAGAGAGGGGCGTTAGAAATGTCTAACGGGAATCTTACCTCGAGAGAGGAGCGTTAGAAATGTCTAACGGGAACTTCAACCTCGGGGGAGGAGCGTTAGAGATGTCTAACTGAGAATTTGGATCTCGAGAGGGGCGTTAAAAATATCTAACGGTAACTTCACCTCGAGAGAGGGGCGTTAGAAATGTCTAACTTAGAATTTAACCTCGGGAGAGGGGCGTTAGAGATATCTAACTGAGAATTTGGACCTCGAGAGAGGGGCGTTAGAAATGTCTAACGGGAATCTTACCTCGAGAGAGGAGCGTTAGAAATGTCTAACGGGAACTTCAACCTCGGGGGAGGAGCATTAGAGATGTCTAACTGAGAATTTGGACCTCGAGAGAGGGGCATTAGAAATGTCTAACGGGAACTTCACCTCGAGAGAGGGGCGTTAGAAATGTCTAACGGGAACTTCACCTCGAGAGAAGGGCGTTAGAAATGTCTAACGGGAATTTTACCTCGATAGAGGGGCATTAGAAATGTCTAACTGAGAATTTGGACCTCGGGGGAGAAGCGTTAGAGATGTCTAACTGAGAATTTGGATCTCGAGAGGGGCATTAGAAATGTCTAACGGGAACTTTACCTCGAGAGAGGGGCGTTAGAAATGTCTAACTGGGGAATTTTTAACTTGCATGTTTTGGGATTTTGAACCTTTAATATTCCGACTGGGACGGAAATATTTTAGGGAAATGAACCGTTAATACTCCGACTGGGATGAAAGTATTTGAGGGGGATGAACCGTTAATACTCCAACTGGGACGGAAGTATCAGAGGGAGATGAGCCGTTAATACTCCGACTAGGACGAAAGTATTTTAGGGAGATGAATCGTTAATACTCCGACTGGGACGGAAGTATTTGAGGGAAATGAACCGTTAATACTCCGACTGGGACGGAAGTATCTGAGGGAGATGAACCGTTAATACTCCGACTGGGACGGAAGTATTTTAGGGAATGAAACATATCTTTGTGTTGATATATTTTTGTGATTTCTGACATGTGCATGTGCATTTTGTGTATGTTATCTTGTAGTAACATACCCTTGCTGTGTTTACCTGCAGGGGTGAGGGTCGGTTGACGTGTCCACTACCAAGAGTAGGGGAGATGACGAGATGTGAAATCTCGGGAGAGGATCTCACGCAGAGATAACGGAAAGATCTCACGAGGGAGAATAATAGAAAAGGATCTTACGAGGAGATAACGAGATGCAAGATCTCGGGGAAGGATCTCGCAGGGAGATGACGAGATGTGAAGTCTCAGGAGAGGATCTCACGCAGAGATGACAGAAAGATCACACGAGGGAGAATAATAGGAAAGGATCTCACGAGGAGATAATGAGATGCAAAATCTCGGGGAAGGATCTCGCGGGGAGATGACGGGGAAGGATCTCACGAGGGAGAATAATAGGAAAGGATCTCACGAGGAGATAATGAGATGCAAAATCTCGAGGAAGGATCTCGCGGGGAGATGACGGGGAAGGATCTCACGAGGGAGAATAATAGGAAAGGATCTCACGAGGAGATAACGAGATGCAAAATCTCGGGGAAGGATCTTGCGGGGAGATGACGGGGAAGGATCTCACGAGGGAGAATAATAGAAAAGGATCTCACGAGGAGATAACGAGATGCAAAATCTCGGGGAAGGATCTCGCAGGGAGATGACTGTAAGTACGCCAATCTTTAAGTACCCAAATCTTGCTCATGCCTTTCGGTTAAGTTTCCTGGCAATTCCCCGAACTTTCCTAAAGTTCAGGGGCAATTTGGGAACTTTTCCAAACCTTTCGAGGGGCAAAGGACTTGCTAGGAATTAAAATTCCACGTAGTCCTTCGCTAGAAAACACCTTCTAGAATGCCACCTTGC
Organism: Adenophora triphylla var. japonica; assembly: GCA_022495995.1. Lineage (NCBI taxonomy): Eukaryota > Viridiplantae > Streptophyta > Magnoliopsida > Asterales > Campanulaceae > Adenophora > Adenophora triphylla. Next base: position 179,752 of record JAFEMH010001562.1, read on the forward strand.
ATGGTTCTAGAAATAAGCTGAGTCACTAAGGGATAAGACCGCACGGCTTCATTAGCTTTGGGGTTACAGCCGCACGGCTTCATTAGCCATCACCAGAGTGCCTATAAATAGAGGCCTCCTCTATTCATTTTGATATACAGTTTTTAGCATTGTTACTCTGCCAAAATACCTACACGAATTTCTAGATAGTGAAGTACGCTCAAGTTTTCCAAACTTTAACTACCTCTATCTCCTCGATAGTGATGTAAGCTTTATTTCCTTCAGGTGACAACCTCCATTAATTGTCAATCAGGTGACAACCTCCAATAATTGTCAATCAGGTGACAACCTCCATTAATTGTCAATCCGGTGACAACCTCCATTAATTGTCAAATCAGGTGACTCCTCCATGAATCATCAAAACCTCAAGGATCCTAGACATTGTTCCTAACTGTCTAGCGAGACTTGAACTACGACCTGGCTTGATTCCTCCAGGATACGTAGGTAGCCTTCCAAAGGTTCAGCTACTCGACCACCTTGGTCACCCAATCCATCTCGGTAGTTCGCCAGATTGGATCCTTTTTTATCGACAACACCACTCGCCCTTCAAGTGACGTTGCCGAGGGGCTTCTGTAAGTACCCAAATCTGGCTCATGCCTTCCGGTTAAGTTCCCGGCAATTCCCCGGACTTTCCTAAAGTTCAGGGGCAATTTGGGAACTTTTCCAAACCTTCCGAGGGGCAAAGGACTTGCTAGGAATTAAAATTCCACGTAGTCCTTCACTGGAAAACACCTTCTAGAATGCCACCTTGCATGGTTCTAGAAATAAGCTGAGTCACTAAGGGATAAGACCGCACGGCTTCATTAGCTTTGGGGTTACAGCCGCACGGCTTCATTAGCCATCACCAGAGTGCCTATAAATAGAGGCCTCCTCTATTCATTTTGATATACAGTTTTTAGCAATGTTACTCTGCCAAAATACCTACACAAATTTCCAGAGAGCTGAGAGCAACCAAAATCACCTCCCCCTCTTTAAAACCCTTCAAAAGTTGGTCCTTCCCTAGGCAAACTTCAAGGAGATAGAGGAACACTACCATTGGTAACCTCTCCTCCTCTTTTCCTTAAAATATACTTGTTATTGCTTGATATATTGCTCCTTGCTTTATATATTGCTATCTATTTGCTTGGTACCTGATATATTGTCATTAAAGATTACATCTTTAGTCATGTAGATCATATTACCCCATTCCCTTTATCACATGGGATCCATGGAAGATCCAACCCAAGGATGAACAATAAGACCTCAAAAGGCTTGTTCTAGGGTGGATCTCTCACATGGTGATGTGAAAATAGCATCCTTTGCATCTAAAAATAGCATCTTTACATATAAAATGTCACCTTTGCTTATAAAAATGCCATCTTTTCCATAAAAATGCCATCTTTATGTATGAATTTCATTCCCCCTCCCATAGACCTTGATTTCCAAGGATTGTCCACCTAAAAGGTTCATAAAGGGCATAGGAAAGCCATAAAGGTCCTTCCTTTTTCATTCCTAGTCTTAGCTTGCATCATGTTCATTACATATGTTGGCATAAAAATGTCATCTTTAGCTTAAAATGCATTCCCCATGTCCCTCATGGTTGGATCTCTCTCCAAGGATTGCCTAGTGACCTTCATAAGGCACAAAAAGGCATAGGATGAGTATAAAGATCCAATCTTTATACCCCTCCCTTAGTCCCCTTTGGTACTTGGAGCATCCTATGGAGTATAATGGTGTAAAGGTCCTATCTTTACATCATTACCTCCACTTAAAGATGCCATAGACGGATTCTCCTTTAGAAAAGGATGAACTTGAGCCCCACATCTCCGATCATCACTTGAGACGAGCATAAATGTCCCGACAAAGCTCAAATCGTCTCAAGATGTAGGATTGATGGGCAAAGGTCATTCCTTTCTAAAGAGTCTCATCCTTGGACTATAAAAAAGGTGTCCCTATCTTGATCTCATGTGACCCAAGGTCTCATCATGATGATCATAAGTCCAAGATGAGAACGGGACCAAAGTCCTGAACATATCAACATCCAAGGAATCCCGAGCGATAACCAACTCATGGTTTATACGTCCGGAAGATACCTTGGCACATTCCCTCCTTTCCAAAAAACATATCCCACACACAAAAACACTAAGGCAAGCATGAAAAATCGGATCTTGGAAGACTTGCTTCGGCAAGGCTCCTTGGGTGAACGACGATCCGTTCTTCCCAAGGGGTAACTTAACCTCCGGACCCAAATCCTTTTTTTCAAAGTTTTGAGGAAATCAAAATGGCGTGGCGACTCCGTTTTTCAATTTAAATCGGATGTTTTCAAACCGATGTGAGGCGGTGATCCCCCTTACACGAGAAAGCGGTTTCCAAATAAAAATAAAAAAATAGGAAAACCGCGATCTTGGGCACCACATTCACAGTTTGGCGACTCCGCTGGGGAATAAGAAAAAAAAAGCTTTCATTTTTAAAATAAAAAAAATGATACCCGGTATATAGGTGGAAACCATTAAGCTTCCCGTTATCGCCTCCTAACACGAGTCTGGGATAAACTATGGTCTAACAATCCCACGTACCGGTATCTCTTTTCGAAAAAAAAAAAGAAAATCTTTTTTGAGTGGGTTAGCCTTCCGCCACGGATCTGATTCTCATGCTTGCCTTCTTTTTCTTGCATTGCATTGCATGCATCATTGGTTCTTGGGAATTGTGCACATTCTGAATGCTGAACAGGAAGCTTGCTGGAAGCTGAAAAGGTGCCAAGAAGGCTGGGGAAACAGCCTGCAAATGAAAGGAAATGGAACCTGGAAAATTGATTGATGCAGCCGTACGGCTTGATTCTCCTTGAATCCTAGCCGGGCGGCTTCATTGGCAATTCCACCAGGACAAAAATTGAGGTTAATCTGGTAGCCTTGGCAGCTTGGGGCTATTCAGTTCCAAGACTGACCGGGGCTCCCAGAAAATTTACGTGCTTATTTGCTGCATTTCCCCCGTCCCGAAAATCATTCCTTTAAAACACATTTCTGAAAATTTATGTTTTAACTCAAAAAGGAACATTTTTAGGAGGCCGCACACTACGCGCACCTTATATATCCTGTACACTCTGCACGCACGTCCCTTTAACCCGAGGTGGTTGTTCGCCAGGCCACTGACAAGATTACGATGCTCCTGGGCGCGCAAGGAATCACCCCAAACTCCCCATGGCAGCCAGTGTCGACCAATGCACAGTCCGTGTCACACATTTCAAAACCGTGACTTTTGGTTGGTTTTTGGTCTAGTCCGTGTCATAAAGCCCAGTTGCATACCCCCGTAAAGGTCAAACCTTAGCCCATGACGGAAGTCGAGATCCTTCGCGCAAGCGGAACTCTGCCGAAATTCCGCCAAGGAAAATTGGCAGAATCTTCACTCCGGCATTTAACTTTGACTTTGACCCGCACGGGATACGTAAGAGTCGAGCCCGATTCCGTGCCAAAAATCCAAAGATCTTACGTGCAAGCGGAGCTCTGCCAAAATTCCGACAAGGAAAAATTGGCAAGATCTTGACCCGACATTGACTGTGACTTTGACTCACGCAACGTATGCAATGAAGTTCAATGTGACACTGTGTCATGCGGCTTTTACCGCCCGAACCATGCCTATTATCTTCTAGGACAATGCCGAAAAGTCAAAACGTCAGTCGCGCAAGCGAAACTCTGCCAAAAATTCCATTAAGGCTGAAAGACGAGACTTTCCCGGCATTGCCTTGACTATAATCCGCATCGCACTTGCGTTAAAAGTTTCTATGACCCACTAGACCCGTTAGGAGCGTTCTTCTCTCTCGGTCGGTGGGATTCGCGTGCCCTATAGGACCCTCGCTCGGGGCTGTTCACCCTGGGAGGTCGACATACAGGTGGAATACGATGGGCTTATAGACGTAGTGACGGAGCCCACTGATCCAGGATCTAGAGTAGTTGCGAAAAAGAAGGGCAACCCCTTTTCCAACCAAATAGAAATTAATAAAAGACACCGTTTTAAGTAAACTGGAATATTCTTAATATGCATATTGCCTGAGTCTTCAGCCTAAACACCTACCCTAGAGTCTAAACCTCTCCTATCCCTTTCCCGCAGTGAGTAAGAAGTGGGTGAGAATACCGGGTCAGCGGCTTGTTAGCGCAGAATTCTCAGATAGCTCGCCAGAGTCCTCGCCTTTGTCACCCAGAGTCGAATGGCCGATTTGACAGAAAACAAAGAATGTTTGGGTAACCATGACTAGGGAAGAAGAGCTAGCATTAGCCTTGGAAAACAATCGTAAGGTCCATGAGGAACAAAGAAGCCATGCTCATTGATGCGCTCCGTCGTCATGGGGTTCGTATAGTGGTCGAGTCCAATGGTTCCCCGGTTATGGTAGAAGATGAGACTCCGTGGCGCCCATCTCAGCTCCCCCAGCCTATAACCAATGCCCTCCTCCATCCACATATGATCCCTTGCCAAGGACTACCCCTTTCCAGTCCTTTCCAACATCTCAGGCCATCAGGGTTCCAACGCCTTCGCCTCCTCAGATAAGACCCAGCTTTGTTCCCTACCAACAGAGAGCAAATGCCACGGCTATCCCAGTTACTCAGTCTCTGCACTATCCTATGGGATTCACTCCCCCTCCTCAGTATGGGCCATCCCAGACAATTTCCAGGCCTCAGAATCAATCCAATGATCTCTTTAACCTATGCCCTGCCACAGCAGATCTTCCACCTCCAACTTTGCCAACAGGACCCCATGAGGTTCCGTATCCTTTTCCCTACCCTGGTAACTATGAACCTAATTCCTATGCTTCCGGCCAGCCTCAAGGAAATACGGGACCAGGCCAAGTTTACACTTACTTCCCTTCAAAAGATTCCCAAGTCATGGTACCAGCTACCAATGTGCCACCCACTGTCCTGCCACCCAAGTCTGATAAGCCTGCTTCAGAATCGAACAATCCAAAATCGTCGCTTGACCCCAACATGACTTGGCTGATGGAACAAGTTAAGTCCATGCAAGAGAAATTCGGGGAATTGAGCACCAAGAAGGCGGTATACCAGATCACTGATCCTAGCAAAATTGTCCCTCTTCCTCCAAAATTTTGAATGCCTGAGATTGAAAAGTTCAATGGCACCGATTGTCCCCAGACTCACATTGAAAGCTACCTTCTTGCCATGAGAGCCAAAGATTGTACGTACCAGCAGATGGCCGACCACTTTCACCGTCATTAAAGGGTTCAAATTAGGTGGTTCTTGCATGTAAGGCCGAAAGCCCGAGCCACATGGGACCAGATCAAGGAAGCGTTCATGGAAAAGTATAAGGCTAATCTGAATTGGGAAACCAGCAGGAATGACCTACAAGGCACTCTGCAGCGTCCAGACGAGCTAGTAAGTGAATTCTACAAGAGATGGAATTGGAAACTTAGTGAAATGATGACCCCGTTAAATGAAGAGGAACAGATGGAGATCTTCCTGTCTTGCTTGAAACCTCAGTTAAGGGTCCAGATTGGAAATTACTATTATCCTGGCCTCCGGGCAATGGTAAATGTCGGCACCAAGTTTGAAAATGCCTTCAACATGTCTCCGGTCACAGGAACAGGTAACTCTTACCGCTACAAAGCACCAGTCTCAAATGCCACAGCCGTCACTGTAAAGGGAAAAGAAATGGTTGGCGCTGTCAATTACATCCAAAATGAGAAAGCTGGACAAGGTTCAGGTCAAGCCGCTGTGAAGCCAAGGCCTCACTTCTATACTGCTGAAGATTTCGGAATGCCACTAGAGAAAGTCTTCGATGGTTTGGTGGCCGAAGGACTCATTAGACCTTTGGAAAATTGGAAACCAAAGAACCCTAGTGTTAGGATGGATGAAACCAAGCACTGCCGCTTTCACAAATATCATGGGCATAACACCAATGATTGTACTTACCTGAAATTTCTGATCTCTCGCCTGATTGAAGAAGGCAAGCTGGAACCACCTCGGGGTCCCAATGTGGTCAAGAATCCTCTTCCTGCCAACAATCGAGTCAACATGATCGAGTTCAAAAGTACAAATGCTGCTGGTTTTGGGAATCCAAAGATCATAGACATCCTGGAATTCAACGTTCCTTATGCTGAATTGCAAGGAGAGTGGAAAGATCTGATTGAAGCCTCCGCCATGGAAGGACAATTTGGACCTATAATAGGAACCGAATTCATCAATGTTGTCAAGGCCAGACCTCTCTTTTGTGACTTCGAACCAGTGACCATAGTCAAGATTACAGAAGGAAGACTCACATACGAAGATTGTGAGGCAGAAGTAAGCCAAGCTATGATAATGGAAGTCTCTCCAGAACCCTTCATCACTCACGGTGAGCATAATGTGTTCGTGATGTCTCTTACTGTTCATGAAGATCAGTCCCAACCTCCTGTTTGGAAGAATGTGGAGAGAAGAGTGAACGAGCCAGAAGATTTTGAGGATGGAGAAAACTGTCTCTCAGATGCCGAAAGTGCAACTGGTCCCATTACCCTAGAGGTACAAATGGATGTGGTCAGATTCGGGAAGGAGATTGCGCCAGATCAGTCGGACATCCCCCGTGGGAATGGTGTCAACAAAGGTAGTGAAGGTTCGCAGGATACACAGCAAGAGAGGAATGCTGACAAGACTGCTACTCCCCAGGGCAACAGCAGGAGAGAGTAAACCCCAGTCCAACCCGTGTCAAACACTTCGAGTCAATAAGTAGTGTAGGGTCCAGAGTCTTTAATGTCAAGAGTCATGTGAGTCAGGAATCTTTGAATTCCAGTCCTCCAAGTCATCCGAAGGCCTCACGCCTGAGGATTATGAATATGTAGCCAATGTCATCTTTCCTTTCGTTTTGAATGGAATGATAGATCTTTCTGAGTATCCCCTTATTGCCAACATAACAAATGATAAATTAACTAAACACTTAACAACAGTTAATAATGAATCATTTGAACAAGATGCAAACACACTAAACGAACAATACATTAAAGAAATATTTAAGCAGGTTACAGACAAAGAGGAAAACCGGGCCCAATCTGCCGAGGAGGTTTTGATAAGTGTTAACTTGGGTACTGTCGAGGAACCTAAAGAGACACAGATTGGGAACTTCTTCCAGGGGGTTGAACGGAACAGACTGGTCAATCTGCTCAGAGAATACATGGACGTGTTTGCATGGTCATACAAGGATATGTCGGGGCTAAACAGTTCGATTGTGGAGCACAGAATCCCTCTAGCACCAGATGCTAAGCCAGTAAAGCATAAACTGAGAAAGATCAAGCCAGAATGGTCTCTACAGGTCAAAGAAGAGATTGAGAAGTTACTGCGGGTAGGATTCATCCGAGTCATCGAATATCCGACATGGCTATCCAACATCGTGACTGTGACTAAGGCCAATGGGAAGGTGCGCTGCTGTGTAGATTTCCGGGATCTGAACAAGGCCAGCCCTAAAGACGACTATCCCTTGCCAAACATAGACATTCTGGTGGATGCCACTGCCAACTACGAAGTCAAATCCTTCGTTGATGGCTTTGCTGGCTACAACCAGATCAAGATGGCCGAGGAGGACCAAGAAAAGACAGCCTTTACCACGCCGTGGGGAACGTACTGCTATACAGTGATGCCTTTTGGGCTTAAAAATGCCGGGGCTACATATCAGAGGGCAGCGACCGCACTCTTTCACGACATGATCCACAAAGAAATTGAGGTCTATGTCGATGACATGATAATCCACTCCAAAGGCGAGGATGGACAGCACTTTGTCGACCTGCGAAAGTTCTTTGAGAGGCTGAGACAGCATTCCATGAGACTGAACCCTGCCAAATGCACCTTTGGAGTGACAAGGGGAAAAGTGCTTGGGTATATGGTCACGGAGCGAGGTATTGAAGTCGATCCCCAAAAGATCAAGGCCATTATGGACATGAGTCCACCTCGAACCCGGACAGAGGTCAAAAGCTTTATGGGTAAACTACAGTACATCAGCCGCTTCGTCAACCAGCTGACTACCATGTGTGAGCCCATCTTCAAGCTCATGAAGAAGAATGTAGACACAGAATGGACTGAGGAATGCCAAGATGCCTTTGACCAAATCAAGGCGTACTTAGTACATCCTCCAGTGCTATGCCCCCCACATAGACAGAAACCTCTTCTGCTCTATCTCACTGTCATTGATACGACAGTTTGGGCTATGCTTGCTCAGGAGAAGAAAGACTCTCGGGTAGAAAACGCCATTTACTTTGTCAGCCGAAAGCTTCAGGGAAGTGAGCTCAATTACTCAGCATGCGAAAAGACTTGTGCAGGACTGGTCTGGGTAGTCGGCAAGCTGAAGTATTACATGCAAGCCCACTCTGTGAACTTGGTCTCGAAAATGGACCCCATCAAGTATATCTTCGACAAGCCTTCCCTCTCGATGTGTCTAGCAAAGTGGTCGTTCTTCTTAGCTGAGTATGACAACAACTATGTGATGAGAAAGGCCATCAAGGGTCAAGCATTGTCAGACCACATGGCAAACTTCCCTAGTAATGAGGACCGCGGGCCTGAACCCCAATTCCCAGATGAAGGGATCTTCGTAGTTGAGCCTGAGAACCGATGGCAGCTCTTCTTTAACGGAGCTGCTAACAAGAGAGGAAACGACGTAGGAATGCTACTAGTCGATCCGAAAGATGAGCACACGCCAATAGCCCTTAAGTTGAACTTCCCTGCCACGAACAATGTTGCCGAGTATGAAGCTTGCATTGCTGGTCTAGAGGCTTCCTTAGAAAGGAATGTCAAGGAGCTCGAGGTTTATGGAGACTCAGCCCTGATCATTAACCAGGTCTCCAACAAGTGGAAGACTGTGGATCCTAATCTTCAGAGGTATCATGCCTACATGGAAGAATTGACTGAGCAGTTCAGAGAAGTGACTTTCCATTACCTACCGAGGGATAAAAACAGATTTACAGATGCCTTAGCTACTCTAGCCTCACTAGTAGAGATCCCCGATGGAAAAGTGATAAAACCATTCAGAGTGGGTAGAAGAGAAGCCCCGACTTTCTGTTGCGAAATAGACTTGGGACCTGAGCCTGTCAAGGAACCCTGGTACATTCAGATTTATCAGTTCCTCAAATATGGAGAGTCCGCTTTCAGAGACGAAGAAGGTAGACCAAGGGAAGGTATCAAGGCCAAGAGCTTGCAAGCCCTGAAACGGTTGGCTTCCCATTATGTCATCCTAGGGGGCGACCTGTACAAGAAATGGTATCAGGGACCACTCCTCCTGCGTGTCACCCAAGAAAGGGCCAGAGAGTTAATGACTGTAGTCCACAATGGTCCTTGCGGTCCTCATATGAATGCCAGAGCATTGATGCAAGTGATCCTTAGAATGGGTTACTACTGGATTTCCATGAAAACAGACTGTGTCCAGCATGTTCGAGCATGTGACAAATGCCAAAGGTTTGCTAACCTCAACCATCTTCCGCCTCATGACTTGTACTGCATGACGACTCCTTGGCCATTTGCAACTTGGGGTATTGATGTGATAGGGAAGATAGCCCCGGTAGGGAGCAATGGGCATGAATTCGTGTTAGTGGCTACTTCACAAAGTGGGTAGAGGCCAAGTCCTACAAGGTTCTCACTTCCAGAAAAATGGCCCAGTTCATCAAAGAAAACATTATGTGCAGATATGGAGTGCCCAATGAGGTCATTTCTGATAACGGGTCGCACTTCGAAGGGGACTGCGATAGATTGCTGTCAGAATTCAGAATCACTCGCCACAAGTCATCCCCATACCTTAGACCAATGGAGCCGTAGAAGCTGCCAATAAGACGCTCGAGCGGATTATCCGAAAATGGCCACCCGTGGTCGTGATTGGCCCGAAAAGCCGCACTTGGCACTCGGGGCTACGTAACGTCTGTCGAACAGCCACGGGAGAAACTCCCTTGCCCTAACTTACGGGATGGAAGCAAAGTGTTACCAGTGGAGTTGGAAATCCCGTCACTAAGGGTCCTCCTGGAAAACAGTGTCAATGAAGTAGAGTGGTTGCGTAGCCGGAACGATGAGTTGGCCCTGCTCGATGAAAGAAGGCTAAAAGCCATGGAGCACACCTGAGCCTACTAGAGGCGAATGGCCAGGGCATTCGACAAAAAAGTCAAGGCCAGGGACATCAAAGAAGGTGATCTAGTACCGAAAGTGAAGCCCCCACCGTGCAGACAACCCCCTGGGAAAGTGGGAACCCGTTTGGATCGGCCCGTATATGGTGCAGAAGATACTATCGGGAGGAGCAATGAAGCTTACGGATATGGACGGCAATCCTTTTGTTCACCCAGTCAACAGTGATAAGCTCCGCAGGTACTATGTCTAAAAAGGAAAAAAAAAAAGAAAAGGAGAAAAAAAAAAAATATATATATATATATAAAAGAAAAGAAAAAGAGAAAATACAAAGAAAAGAAAAAAAATTAGTGCAAAAAGAGTAATGCCCAGCTAGGCTGAAAACCCAAAAAGGGAGGTCTAGGCAAAAGACAGGGTTGCATATAAAAAAAGGAAGAAAAAAAAAAGAAGAAAGAAAAGTTTTTATTGCAAAAAGAGTAATGCCCAGCTAGGCTGAAAACCCAAAAAGGGCGGTCTAGGTAAAAGACAGGGTTGCACATAAAAAAAAATTAAAAAAAAACAAAAAAGCAAAATCCCTATAGTTCACCAGAATGAACTACGAAGACCTGAGCCCCTTAGTCTTTCTTGTAAAAGGGGAACGTAGGCAGCCAGCAATGGTTCGGTCTAAACAATAAATAAGACATCTAAGTTTCCATGAAACGAGTCTTGAATAATTTCTAAGATAATATCTCTTGTTAATTACAAGTTAAAAACTTCTTGATGAGTTCAAGCACGGTCTACTCTTGACTCTGCTAACCTGCTACAAAGATCTAAAATACATAAAATGCCTAATAAACTATTGTGTTTGCAAATGGCAATAAGGGAATCCTAGAAAAAGATCTATCAGTTGTCATTCACTGAATCTTCCTTGTCCTTCTTCCCTTTACCACGACCCCGTCGAGTGTTCTTCCTCTTCTTCTCAATGATGTCGGTCTCCCTCATCCCAATTTCTGGTATCCTCACTGGAGCCTCCATCAAACCCGTGTCAATAAGTGCTTTCTCAACCCGGGCACGAGTCCGTACTTCCTCCCTCTGAGCCTCAGTCAAGGGAGCGACTTCCGAAGGCCTCTCATACCGGGCTTCCATATCCCTAAAGAGGTCACCCGACAGGTTATGACGACTAGCCTTAGCCTCGACTTCCCTCAGAGTCCTGCTCGAGTCACAGTCAGCCCCCAATAAAGCCTGATGTCTCTCTCCCAAAATGACCTGAGTCGCCCCCATCTCCTTCTCGTACCAGTCCAAGTAGGCCGTGGTCAGGATAGTACTCTTCCTGCTCTTGAGAAAGGCCCTGGGTGGGAAAGCAGCATAGGTCCAAGCCCTCAAGAAAAATGAGAAGCTAGCTGGATCCCTCATGTCAAAAGACACCACCTCCATGGTACGGATGTCCTCCCAATCATCTAATGGCTCCTGTAATGTCCCGAACTGCCTGGATACTAAGCAGGGTATGTAAAAAGACGACCAAGAAAGCCCTGGAACCCTCACTACATAGGACTCCTAAAATGTCCTCCGGGTCTGCAATCTCCAATGAGGTACCCACCAGTGAATATCTGAGGTGGACAACCTAGCCATCGTCATCTCCCAGTCACCCTGGTCCTGTTGCCTAGGTGCACCCCTCTGAGAAATCACTCATGGGCACTGAGTAGGCGAAGCCCCTGGCAAAGCCCCAAGCCTCTCCTGTAACCACAAAGTCAATACAGCCGGGCTCCCAGACCTCATGAAATGGTCTCCCCTAGCCATCCTATCTATACCATGCAGAGTCTCACCCAAAACCAGCGGAACAATATCCTTCCCAGCCCTACAGTCTCTAACCATGTCCAAAAGGTCGCCATGACAGACCCCTACGGACTCAGCAGTGAACAGAGATGAGAACACGCAGAGGATAAAGGCATCCATAGCCACCGTGGTTGTAGCCATATCCGGAAATCCAAACTTGCCCGGAATATCAGAAAGGTCAATCCTATCAGGGGCTACCATCATCCCCTCTGCCTCTTCCAGAGAAATTTGCAGAAAAGATGCCAGCTTTACTGTCACCGGCACGTTTCCGATCAGAGGAATCAACACGGCCTCAATTTCTGGACCTCCAATCAATGCCCGGAAGTCTTCGTAAGTTGGGACAAGCTCATTGTAAGAGAAGAAGTAAACATGTCTCCGGACGTCCCAAAACCTCGCCGCGGCTCTCAAAAGGTCCCAATCAGGCGGGAGATCCTTCAAATGCCATAAAGATTTGATCTTGAAGGTGGTATCGAACAACCCCTTGTTGGATTGGAAGTTGCGTCTCATCCAAGATTGAAGATCGGACAGAAAACGATCCCTTTTCCCCTTTTGCAATCTGATTGGTTTCTCCATGGCAAGTGGTCAAAGTTGATGTCTTTTGGTCAAAAATATGCTCTGGGGTCAGTTGGGACAAGTCTAGGGTGAAAATGAAATGAAAAGGCCAAGCCTTGGTTTTATTTGAAAAAAAAACCAGTTCAGACAAGACTTCTGGCCGCACGGCTTCATTAGCCTCAAGACCTGGCCGGACGGCTTCTTTTGCTTGCTGCAGAAAAAAATCTGCAGCAGCTCTTGCTGCTGCCCAAGTAGGGTTCTCACCCCACTTTCTCAATAAAACCTGCATAAAAACATATCCAAACACCATCCATGCAGTTATATATCATCACAAACCATTTTGGCCCAGTTTCAGCCCCATTTCCAAGCAAAAAAGCAGCTCCAAGGCTCAAGTAATATGCAAATTGATAAAGCATAAATTAGAAAAGCAAATAAAATACCAATACATTGTTTTCGCCCTATCGGTGCCCAAATAAAACGAAAAATAAACAAATAAATTGTGCATAAAAGTTGTCCATTGTTTGTTTCCTTCCTCCTAGATCAATCCCTAAGAATCCTAAGCCTCCGACTCCTCATCGTCGCTGCTCAGCTCGTAGAAGCTAGGATCCTTCATCAAGTCCTCGGCGTCACTCACATCAGAGAGGTTCACATTCACATGCTCGTACTCCGCCAGCTGCTCCAAGATGCTAGTATTGGTTCCCTGTAACCCGAGGTATAGCACTGGTAGAGGAGGTCGCATACTCTGAGGCCGACGAGGTAGAGGCAGTGCTCCCAACGTGCCTTCTTTTGCGCACGGGCTCCTGCACGTTCGTCCCAGCCCTGGAAGCACAAGCCAACTTCCTTAGAAGGGACCGTCACACATCCTTCCAACCCCTGTTCTGCCGAACCAAGCCGTCATAGGAACGAGCAGGAACCTGAGAAAAAAATAGAAGAAAAACTCAGAAAATCTCAGGAAAATCTCAGAATTGCAGAAAGCAAAGAAATCAGAAAAGGGAAGAGACCCTAGAGATACTTACAGTGCTGTCAGGCGACAGAGTATACCGGGGCTCCCTCGTGTCAGGGACAGGTATCATGAACCTCCTTGGTACCCCATTCACTACATAGGAAAGATGAGCAGGAGGCATAGGCGGGTCAGTAGGCTCAGCTTCCCTGTACCCCTGAATGACAGCCAGCTTCACTAGCTTTTGTGGAGTCCTCAACCGCTGCTCCACAAAGGTGGCGTACGGGGTAGCCAAGTCGAAATACTCCTCAGTCGCCACGCCAGCCTGATACCTCGCTATATCATCCGTCGACCAGTCCCTGGGCTGTAGCATGCGTGGTGGAGGATCGTGAGGAGTGATGGCGTCCAAAGGAGGGACATGGCCATGCTGCCTAGAAAAGCGGTCCCCCAAGAAAATGACGTCACAAGTCAGCCCCGTCAACCACCTCCTCTGCCTAGTCGCCTCCAAGGCATCCCCTAGCAAAATCTTCGGGTACCTCCCCCAAGGATAGAAGTCAACTCCCTCATGTCCATCCCTGTTAATGACAGGTCTCACCATCTTATAGTCAAAAGTGATCCGGGTCTTCCCGGTAAACTTGTCCCTAGCCTCTCCCCTCCAATGAATCATGGCCGGGAAGATCTCCAGATCACTCCGCTGGTTCCAACGAAAGAACCCGATCACCTCACAGAACCAGACCTGCATGTTCAAAACAAATAGGGTCATTTCTCTTATAAAAAGTCTCAAGACAGGAAAGTAAAAAGAGAGAAAAGAAAGTGAGAATACCTCAAGCGCAAAAGAGAAGCAATCCATAGAAGCAGCCTTATTACGGCTGTACATATCCAGAGAGAAATAAAGCTCAGCCAATCCGGCCTCACCCCAAGAGACCGCCCCAACCTCATCAAGATTCTCCAAAGAGTCAAGTAGGCAAACCATAGCTAGCATCCCAGAGTTAGCAAAGATGGTGACCGACAGCATCAACCACAAGAAAGCTCTCGCGAGCTGGTGGGCAGTCACCTCATTAACGGCGAACCCCTGCATGCACTCCAGGACCGCCACCTCCACATTCCTCGTCTCCATCCCAATCCCCTTAGGACGGAGCTCAAACCCAACCAAAGCCCTAAACTCCTCCACAGTAATGTGGTCTCTCCAAGTCACAGGCCTCCCAGTGAACTGCAAGCCTGTAATAGCAGTGAAATCAGCTGGGGTCACCGTGATCTCCCCCCAGCTGAGGTGAAAGCTGTGGGTGGTGTCCCACGAGAACTCCGAGAGGGCCTGGACTAGCCCCTTGCTCTTAGAGGTCACGTGGATACCTCTGCGGATAGCATCAATAAACAAATCAAGGCCAGTAGCCATAACAAGCTGCTTGGGGTTCACCCCATCTTTCTCAAAGTTGGGCATCATGTCCCATAACTTCACCGCAACCTCAGAAGGTCCCCTCGACTTGTTCTCCTGTAGGAAAACACAACAAAAAATGTGTCAGTCCTTCATCTCATCTCAAAAGCATACATATATTCAAAATGTGCACATATTTTCAAAGGAAAGCATTCATAAGAGATTTCTAGCATCTTTTGCCTAGAAAATGTGTCTTTCATCATTTGAAACATGCCATGTCGAGCACATTGCTCTCCTAAGCACAAAAGTCCAATTTTCACAAAATTCTTTGCACGTAAGCATTAATCTTTCAAAATGGCATGCATGAATCCTTTTCATCGTCCAAAATCTTATTTTCTCATTCATGATCAAGAATTGACCTAGTTCTAACACATGCAAGGACTCCGTCACATTTTAGACATTATTTTTCTTACTTTATTTTCAAAAATGGGTCATTCTCATTATTTTTCAAATAAATTGCACATGCATGTTCATTTATCCCCTTAGCCTCCTAGGTTAATCATCAAACTCCTAAAGTCATCAACAAAAATCCTAGGAAAATTCAAAAAATTCCTAGAAAATTGGGTCAAGCCCTAAATCAATCAAAATTCAATCAAAAATTGATAAAATCAAGCAAATCAAGAATGCTTACCCCAACAGATTGAGGTTTCGTAGATTTGTGTTCTCCCCTACCGGGATAAAGCTCAGATGGAAGCGTGTTGAAGTCATACTTTCGCTCCGTTCGAACGAGCTCCTTCCTCCTCCTCCTAGCGGCTTCTGATATGTTCCTCCGTGCTTGCCTAGGTACTGGGTTCCCTTCCGGATCCATCTTGGGTGAAAGAAGCAAAGGAATTGAAGGATTTTGAAAATTATCTCTCTTCCTCGGCAGCAAGCGGGCGGTAATGGCGCCCAATGCCCGTTTCAATTCAGTTTAAATAATCTGGTAAAAATAAATTCCAAGCCGTACGGCTTCTTTTTCCCCATCTCTCGCCGGCGGCCTCATTCGCTCTGAACAGAATTTACACTTATGCCCCTGGACTTTCCACTTACGCATACAATTCCCGTTATCTCTTAACCAGAATAACGCTATTTCCAAAGGATATTCGTTATTTCCAAAGCAAATAAGATTTTCTCCCGAGTCGCCTCCGTTACTTCCGTTATAACGGAATAACGTTAGGTGACATCCTCCGAATTGTCAAAATTCTAAACTTTAGCTACCTCTATCTCATAGATGGTGAAGTATGCTCAAGTTCTCCAAACTTTAGCTACCTCTATCTCATAGATAGTGAAGTACGCTCAAGTTCTCCAAACTTTAGCTACCTCTATCTCATAGATAGTGAAGTACGCTCAAGTTCTCCAAACTTTAGCTACCTCTATCTTATAGATAGTGAAGTACGCTCAAGTTCTTCAAACCTTAGCTACCTCTATCCCATAGATAGTGAAGTACGCTCAAGTTTTCCAAACTTTAGCTACCTCTATCTCCTCAATAGTGACATAAGCTTTAGTTCCTTCAAGTGACAACCTCCATTAATTGTCAATCAGGTGACAACCTCCAATAATTGTCAATCAGGTGACAACCTCCATTAATTGTCAATCAGGTGACAACCTCCATTAATTGTCAAATCAGGTGACTCCTCCATGAATCGTCAAAACCTCAAGGATCCTAGACATTGTTCCTAACTGTCTAGTGAGACTTGAACTATGACCTGGCTTGATTCCTTCGGGATACGTAGGTAGCCTTCCAAAGGTTCAGCTACTCGACCACCTTGGTCACCCAATCCATCTCAACAGTTCGCCAGATTGGATCCTTTTTTATCGACAACCCCACTCGCCCTTCAAGTGACGTTTCCGAGGGGCTTCTGTAAGTACCCAAATCTGGCTCATGCCTTCCGATTAAGTTCCCGGCAATTCCCCAGACTTTCCTAAAGTTCAGGGGCAATTTAGGAACTTTTCCAAACCTTCCGAGGGGCGAAGGACTTGCTAGGAATTAAAATTCCACGTAGTCATTCACTGGAAAACACCTTCTAGAATGCCACCTTGCATGGTTCTAGAAATAAGCTGAGTCACTATGGGATAAGACCGCACGGCTTCATTAGCTTTGGGGTTACAGCAGCACGGCTTCATTAGCCATCACCAGAGTGCCTATAAATAGAGGCCTCCTCTATTCATTTTGATATACAGTTTTTAGCAATGTTACTCTGCCAAAATAACTACACAAATTTCCAGAGAGCTGAGAGCAACCAAAATCACCTCCCCCTCTTCAAAACCCTTCAAAAGTTGGTCCTTCCCTAGGCAAACTTCAAGGAGATAGAGGAACACCACCATTGGTAACCTCTCCTCCCCTTTTCCTTAAAATATACTTGTTATTGCTTGATATATTGCTCCTTGCTTTATATATTGCTATCTATTTGCTTGGTATTTGATATATTGTCATTAAAGATTACATCTTTAGTCATGTAGATCATATTACCCCATTCCCTTTATCACATGGGATCCATGGAAGATCCAACCCAAGGATGAACAATAAGACCTCAAAAGGCTTGTTCTAGGGTGGATCTCTCACATGGTGATGTGAAAATAGCATCCTTTGCATCTAAAAATAGCATCTTTACATATAAAATGTCACCTTTGCTTATAAAAATGCCATCTTTTCCATAAAAATGCCATCTTTATGTATGAATTTCATTCCCCCTCCCATAGACCTTGATTTCCAAGGATTGTCCACCTAAAAGGTTCATAAAGGGCATAGGAAAGCCATAAAGGTCCTTCCTTTTTCATTCCTAGTCTTAGCTTGCATCATGTTCATTACATATGTTGGCATAAAAATGTCATCTTTAGCTTAAAATGCATTCCCCATGTCCCTCATGGTTGGATCTCTCTCCATGAATTGCCTAGTGACCTTCATAAGGCACAAAAAGGCATAGGATGAGTATAAAGATCCAATCTTTATACCCCTCCCTTAGTCCCCTTTGGTACTTGGAGCATCCTATGGAGTATAATGGTGTAAAGGTCCTATCTTTATATCATTACCTCCACTTAAAGATGCCATAGACCGATTCTCCTTTAGAAAAGGATGAACTTGAGCCCCACATCTCCGATCATCACTTGGGACGAGCATAAATGTCCCGACAAAGCTCAAATCGTCTCAAGATGTAGGATTGATGGGCAAAGGTCATTCCTTTCTAAAGAGTCTCATCCTTGGACTATAAAAAAAGGTGTCCCTATCTTGATCTCATGTGACCCAAGGTCTCATCATGATGATCATAAGTCCAAGATGAGAACGGGACAAAAGTCCTGAACATATCAACATCCAAGGAATCCCGAGCGATAACCAACTCATGGTTTATACTTTCGGAAGATACCTTGGCACATTCCCTCCTTTCCAAAAAACATATCCCACACACAAAAACACTAAGGCAAGCATGAAAAATCGGATCTTGGAAGACTTGCTTCGGCAAGGCTCCTTGGGTGAACGACGATCCGTTCTTCCCAAGGGGTAACTTAACCTCCGGACCCAAATCCTTTTTTTCAAAGTTTTGAGGAAATCAAAATAGCGTGGCGACTCCGTTTTTCAATTTAAACCGGATGTTTCCAAACCGATGTGAGGCGGTGATCCCCCTTACATGAGAAAGCGGTTTTCAAATTAAAAAAAAATAGGAAAGCCGCGATCTTGGGCACCACATTCACCCAATCCAATTCGCGACCTTTTTTTAGTTGCATTTTAATATGATAAAATTGCACTAGGGGCATTTTGGTAAATTCTCGGTCCATTTCGAGACTTCTGGGAACTTTTTATAAGTTTCCCGTGAAGGAAGTGCTTTTAAGTCATTTTTATGTACAGAAGGACCTACAGGGAATTAATTGCTTTGGGCCTTTAAGGAATTATTTCAGAATGTTCCAGAAGCAGCAATTTGGTGCCAGAAATGGTTATGGCTTGCTTTAATCGCACGACATCTCGAGCCATGGAAAGTTGATACAGAAGGTCGTGTGACACATCTGTTCTATCACCAGCAGCTATAAATAAGACCCTTCCCCTCATATTTGAGGATCCCTTTTCCACCTCCTAAAGCCACTCTGCCAAATTCGCACCAGAAACCCCTCTCTCTCCTCCTTCCACACAAAACACACTCCAATTCCTCCCAATTCAACTTCCCTCATACATAATCCATCCATTTTACCTTCACATAGCCCATACCAACTGGAGATCCAAGGCTATTCTCAGATCTGAGGTCCAAACCTCATTCCAGTAGCTGATTCGAATATCTCTACACCTAACTTGGTGTAGAGATTGAGGACAACAAGGGTAACGAATCCCTTCCCTTCATATCTCTCTCATTCACTTGCCATTTGCATAATTCAGTTCAATTTCTATTCCTCCACTTGATAATCAAGCTCCATCCACTTCTGATTATCAAGTGGCAATCGTCATCTCTCTATTTAAGCTTGAGTTGCTTGGTTAATTGCATGTTTATGATGTGATTTCATTGGATTTGTTTCTTATTAGCCAAGGGAGTGTGGATCTCCCTATATCCACATCCCCTTGGTCAATTCATTGTGAATTCGTTGGTCTCTGAGTTGATTAGGTGTTGTGGTTTGATTTAAATTGGTATCTGTTGAATCTGTTTCTCAATTGTGAAGTCTCTGCAGATGGTAACGTTATGTCACGCGACACATTAAGTCTCATCTGTCCTGTGTAGCGTGACATAAGTAGCCATATGTAGAGACTGTGATTTCAGTTGTAATACGTATGTCCAATCCTCTAGTCACTCAAGGTAGAGTGTGGATCTTCAATATCCACACTCATTCGAAATGATTGGATAGATCTCTGTTAGTCCTGTGCTTAAATGTCGTAAGGCTTCTGCATATGATAACTAGTGTCACGTGACACCATCTGCAAAGCAGATCCTGTGTCACGCGACACTCTTTGTCATTCTGCAGAAGTCATCTTCCATTTGTAATCTGTTTGTCCTCCTTGTAATATGGGATGTGGCCTCCCATGATTAATGGCTCACAAGTTGTATTCCTTCCTTTGAGCAATAAAACGAATCATTAACATGCATTTCATTACATATCTTGTCACACACATTTCGCACACACGTTTGAATGAATTTGATGTTGAACATAGAAAGACTCGTCTACGAACGAGGCGTGTTGGGTGAACTCCTGGTTCTTCCCAACACATAACCTGACCCCCGAACCCAAAATTCTCTTTTCAAAGGTTTTCAATGTTTCCTTTAAAACGGCGTGGCGACTCCTAAAAAAATTATTTTTCGGCGAACGTACATTCAATGACGGGATGGGATCTCACGAGGAGATAACGAGATGCAAAATCTCGGGGAAGGATCTCGCAGGGAGATGGCGGAAAGATCTCACGAGGGAGAATAATAGAAAAGGATCTCACGAGGAGATAACGGGATGCAAAATCTCGGGGAAGGATCTCGCAGGGAGATGAAGGGATGGGATCTCACGAGGAGATAACGATATGCAAAATCTCGGGGAAGGATCTCGCAGGGAGATGATGGGATAGGCCTAACGAGGTCGGGTATCCTTTTTGAACGGATATTTATGCTGAACAGTGGTGGCAACTGGTCCAGGTAGTGCAGTGATGTCGAGGAACACTCCTCTTATCGGATTAACCTGAGTCCTCTAAAATGCTGGAGGTTCTATGCCAGCTTTCCCATCTTTTCTGTAGTCTATGTACTGACTTCTTTCTCATCTTCATCAGTTCCGCTGTCGGTTCCCTCAGTTCTGCTATCGGTTCCCTCAGTTCTGCTGTCGGTTCCGTAGTCGGTTCCCTCAGTTCTGCTGTCGGTTCCCTTGACGAAGTAGCGAGCGAGGTCAAAGCTGTAAGGTCGGAGGTTGGGTGTGCCGTAGGAGGTTCCCCTTTTGCGGGCTGCTGCTTTGGTGCTGGCGAGCCTCTTATTTTCCTGATGTCAGCTGGTGTTGGCATATAACCGAGCCTCTGGACTGTAGTGTGGTCCTTGACTTTGATGACTTGGTGTTAGCCTTGTAACCTTTTACCGAGCCCCAGTCCTGGGATGAATTTCATGAGTTTCATTATCTTCATGGCGGGAGGGATTTTGTCCCAAAATAGTGGAAGGTCCATGCTGCATATTTGGATCTTGGAGGTCTCCAAGGTGAACCCAGTTAATGCCATATCGTCATCATGCTTGATCTCTAACACTGGAATGTCGTTGGTGCTGGTCTCCTCTGTGGTGACGCTGTCGTCGTAGACTATTGTCAGCCCGTTTCCTTGCCTTAACTTGATACACTGGTGAAGGGTGGATGCTACGCCGTTCATTTGATGCAGCCAGGGTCATCCCAGGATGGCTGTGAAAGTGATAAGAATGTCCAACACATGAAATTCGGTGGGAATCATCCGCTTGCCGAACCAGATGATTGGAGTAGTAACCCCGAGAACTGTGCAGGAAGTAGAATCGTAGGCCTTGACAGTGTGGACTGAAGGATTCAAATCTGTGGGCTTGATGTCAAGCAGGTCCATCATCTTAGCGGGCAAGACATTCATTTCGGAGTCTGAACAGTGATGCAAAGCGGCTCATTGTGGTCAACTCCAAATCTTGGTAGGTCCAAATCTGTGAGGGTGATGATGTTTCCATAGTGGATGTTGCTGATCATCTGGATTACTTCTTCTGGAGTTGCATCCATGGGGACCATGGTGCGGGCCAAACTTTCCTCTAGCTTGAGCTTGTGAGGGCATGAAGATGTGAGCAGGGACCACAGGGGAATGTTCGTCTGGGTCTGCTTGAGCTGAGTGAGGATCGGGTCCTTCAACATTTGAGAGGTAGAGGTTTTGGTGGTGCCTCCAGATTGCTTTGAGGTTTCTTGTGGCAGTGGCCTCCCTTTGTCAACACGTTGATTGAGTACGAGTTCCTAGTTGGCTTTGACTTTCCTTTACCGACCCATGCTCTGAAGCTTGACAAGTTGAACTTTGGCTGATCCTTCTGGGGATTACGCTTCTTATTGGCAGTAAGGTTGCCGAGATTGGAGACTTTCTTGTGTCCTGATGCCTGAACTATGGTGTCAGCAGGATATTTTTGCTTTCCCACCCCTGTAGGTTCTTAAGCTATGCTGTTTGAAGGAAGGGAAGACTCGATGGAGAAAACTGCCCTTGCATGCTACTATTGCCCAGAGGTGTCATGAGGATTCAGATTTTGATCTGTCGAAGTTGTATCTGAGAAGCCCCAATTCTGATTAAAACTACAATGCCGGAATATGCTTCTGACAAGCCCCAAAAATTGAAACTCAAAGTAAACCCTTGGGATGAAAAAGCTCTCTTCGTGTGGCAAAGCCCAGTCTGAAGAAATGACTTGGTAAAGCCCAAGTTTGAAGGAAGCGCTGGTCATCTGTGGGGATTCTAGAGTGAATCTGATGCAGCCCCAATCTGAGTTGAACCTCATGTGGCTTGACGAGGCAACCGTCCTTGATTTTTTTTTATTGGTCAACCAAAGTGTATAAGATGTGGCTTGTAATGTATATGCACAAGGACGTATTTTAGAGAAGTGGGAACGAATCTCGATTTTATGTGGATGCCGAGTTTAATGTAGGTACCAAAACTTGCTTTGGGTTTGACTCTTTTGGGAGAGTATGAGCATAGAGAGGTTTGGAGAAGTGTACGGAAGCTCTTGCTGACAGAAAGACAGTGTTTAGATCTATTTTTCCTATCATTGTAGAAAAAGAAGACTTGTCGAGACATCTGAAAACATGTTTTATCAATAATGATCACAAGATTGCTTTAAACCCTTTGTTAATGTTCAGGTTGTTCAACCATTAATCCTGATATGAACAAATGTCTTGATTAACCGTGAGAAGAAAGTCAACTGATGTCGCGGATCAAAGTTGGCTGTGTGTGAAAGAAAGGTATATGTATAGGGGAGGTCATTGATGAGACCGGGTTTATGGTATTTGTATGTGTTTATGACCGAACCATTTTTGGTTGCCTACGTTCCCCTCGGTGTAAGGAGCTCAGGTCATCGTAGTTCTGGCTGAACTGTGTTTGGCTCTGGGAAAAGGGTATGAACATTTGTGGTCCTTTTGGTGAAAAGGCTCGGATGGGATGTTTGGATGATGAGGTACGGGCCTCGAGGTGATTCCTTGACAAGTCGTTGTTGACGGCTTCTTCCGTGATTCCATTGCTTCTTGATCAGCGTCTTTCATCGGGGGAGAAAAGAATTTGAATATAGCATAAGGGCTTATGATGTGTTTTTGCCTTTGCTTTGACCGCTCCATTGTTATCGACAACTTTCATTCTTCGAGCTTTAATTTTGTTTGACCATCAGTCAAGCTTTTGATTGGCGGTGCTGGGTCCTTGGCCTCATCCTTTTTTTTTAAGTTCTTGCTTGAACTTTTCTCTCTCTCTTTTTTTCTTTTTTTTTGAAGTTCTTGCTTGAACTTTTCTCTCTTCTTTTTTTTTGAAGTTCTTGTTTTGAACTTTTCTCTCTCTCTTATTTTTTTTTTTTGAAGTTCTTGCTTGAACTTTTCTCTCTCTCTTTTTTTTTTTTTGAAGTTCTTGAGGACGAAGGCAAGCTCCTGCTTGAACTTTCTCGATGCGCATGAGGGCGAAGGCGAGCTCCGAGGTTGTTGTCGACATGGGGTCAATCTTTCGATGCTGAGTGACCTTTTTTTGTTCCTTGATGTTGCCGCCGTCGTTGACTTGGTCAAGGTGATGGTGGGGACATGTTTTGGGAAGTGTATGGCTTGATGGAGGCCTTTGTGAGGTAAGGAAAGTGTATGGGGAGGGCACCAGTTGACTTTCTCACACCGATTAATCAGAACATTAGTTATTCCCAGAGATTATTTGTTGAGCAATGCAAGTGATCATTTAGGATATAACCATTTCATTAGTTGTAATGTAGGTGTGCAAATAATGTCTCAAGTCTAGCAAGAAGAGAAAAAGACACTTATTTAAAGAAAATTTAAGATTAACTATAATGCCCGAGGCGGACTTGATTGAACGAGGAAAGTACTAGAACCTACGAAGGTTGACCAAAAGAGAGTAGACAGATCTCGAGGATAGGTAGCCCCTACTCTAGCTGCTCTTTTGTTGTTGAAATGCCAGGACGCTCAAGCTTTCTGTCTTCTATCAGATTTTGGATTTCATGTCGAAGCCCGAGGCAATTATCAGTTGTGTGCCCATGGTACTGGTGGAAGGCGCAGTAATTGCTTCTGTCAGCCTTGGCTGTGGGATTCTTTGGCTTGTAGTCCGCCACATGCTTGAATAGGTCTTCTTTGATCACTTTCTCCAACATCTTGCTTAGAGGCATGTTTAGCTTGTCGAAGCGATGGGAGGGCTGTCTCTCGAAAGAGTCGTTGCTTTGTAGGGCTGTGTCCCCATTGCTTGACTGATGTCCTTGCTGGAGGTGGCTGACAGTGGTGTCTTTTCCTTTGCCGGGGGCCGGTGCAGGGTTTAATGTGGTTGTTGCTCTGTACTGGTAAGGTGGCTCTTGGCTCGGGGCATGCTTTTCCTTCGGGTCTCTCTCGGATGGGGGACCCGTATTGACCATGGCTCAGAGATCAAGGCAGAAGCGATGGCTGACTAATGCTTTTACTGATGGCTTCAAACATGACTCGAAGGCTCTCATTTGCTCATCCTCGGGCAGTGGCTTCAGGATTTCAGAAAGCTTCTGGCTCTGTTCCTAGTAAAATTCTCCCATAGTTTCGTTTGCTTTATGTTCTGCCGGCAAAACCACATGCGGGTCGATAGAAACCTCTGGGCTGCTGGAACCTGTAACCAAAGGTCCACTGTTGGAGGGAACCATGATATGGAGTTGGACAAACGGGTTTTGAGGGAACGGAGTATAATTTAGTGGATACTGTGGAAATTGAGGGATTTGAGGCCATGAAGCAGCTGGAACGAATGCAGGATGTCCGAAGTAATGGGTCGGAAAGGTTATGTAGGGGAAACCGGGTGAATTCTGGGCATATTGAGAGAAGGAAGTGAACGCGGGAGGATTTTGAGAGATATTGGGATCTGTTTGAGAGGATCCAGCGCTGCACTAGTTGTATTGAGTGAAAGGGGTATTATTGGCTTGGCCGTATATGACAGGGGTGCTTTGAGAGGTGGCAGTATGAAGCCCCGGTCGGCTGTTTCCTTGGATTGAAGGATTTTCGGATTTCAAAGGCAGAGGACCCTGGTTGAAGGTTTGGGGAGCTGATCGTGAAGGATCGTCATCCTCGATTAGGACGAAAGTACCATCTGGCTGGGGGATAGCTGCTATACCTCGCTCATTCAGAAGTTGTACCAGGAAATTCTGCTGATCTTCTTTCTGCCTTTTGTGAACCTCACAGGCCCGGATGGCTTCTTCCAGTGTCATATCTGTTACCGGTGGCGGGGTTCCGTTCCCATCACAATTTCTCGGTGAGTCTGACATGTCGGAGAGTCTGGCAGAAGGAACTGAGGGAACCGAAGATCTGTCTGATGTTGCCGTAACTGTAATTCTGGTGAGGCGCTGACCCGGAATTCTGAACCACTCTCTATTTGTTGCAGGGAACGAAAGGTATGGCTTAGTTTTCGGAAGGGGTATTTGGCTCAAGGCTTTAAGGCTCGTGCGATGTGCATTTACTACTTTAAAACACGCTTTCTAATAATCCTCACTGGTCGGAAAAGATTGGACTTTGAAAGGTTGAGATCGAAAATTGGACCGTGCAAGGTCAAGATTTAAAGTTTTGACCATGAAAGGTCGGGATTGAATATTTGAGATCGGACCGCGAAGGTCTTGATTGGAGATCGGAGATCGGACCGCGAAGGTCGGGATCGACTATTTGAGATCGGACCGTGAGGGTCTCGATTGGAGATCGGAGATCGGATCGCGAAGGTCGGGATCGACTACTTGAGATCGGACCGCGAAGGTCGGGATTGACTATTTGAGATTGGACCGCGAAGGTCTTGATTGGAGATCGGAGATCGGATCGCGAAGGTCGGGATTGACTATTTGAGATCGGACCGCGAAGGTCTCGATTGGAGATCGAAGATCGGACCGCGAAGGTCGGGATCGACTTTTTGAAATCGGACCGCGAAGGTCTCGATTGGAGATCGGAGATCGGACCGCGAAGGTCGGGATCGACTATTTGAGATCAGACCGCGAAGGTCTCGATTGGAGATCGGAGATCGGACCGCGAAGGTCGGGATCGACTATTTGAGATCGGAATGCGAAGGTCGGGATCGACTATTTGAGATCGGACCGCGAAGGTCGAGATTGGAGATCGTAGATCGGACCGCGAAGGTCAGGATCGACTATTTGAGACCGGACCGCGAAGGTCGAGATTGGAGATCGAAGATCGGACCGCGAAGGTCGGGATCGACTATTTGAGATCGAACAGCGAAGGTCTCGATTGGAGGTCGGAGATCGGACCGTGAAGGTCGGGATCGACTTTTTGAGATCGAATCGCGAAGGTCTCGATTGGAGGTCGGAGATCGGACCGCGAAGGTCGGGATCGACTTTTTGAGATCGGACCGCGAAGGTCTCGATAGGAGAATGGAGATCGGACCGCGAAGGTAGGGATCGACTATTTGAGATCGGACCGTGAGGGTCTCGATAGGAGATTTGAAATCGGACCGTGAGGGTATCAATTGGGGATTGGACAGCGAAGGTCTCGATTTGAGGATTGGACCGTTGGGGTCGCGATTTGAGGATTGGACCGCTAAGGTCACGACTTTGAGAATCGGACCGAGAAAGGTCGCGATTTGAGGTTTGGACTACTAAGGTCGCGATTTGAGGATTGGACCGCTAAGGTCACGACTTTGAGAATCGGATCGAGAAAGGTCGCGATTTGAGGATTGGACCGCTAAGGTCATGACTTTGGGAATCGGACCGAGAAAGGTCACGATTTGAGGATTGGACCGCTAAGGTCACGACTTGAGAATCGGATCGAGAAAGGTCGCGATTGAGAGTTGGACCGCGAGGGGTCGAGAAATGAGATATCGGACCGAGGAAGGTCGCGATTGAGAGTTGGACCGCGAATGTCGAGATTTGAGATATCGGACCGAGGAAGGTCGCGATTGAGAGTTGGACCGCGAGGGGTCGAGATATGAGATATCGGACCGAGGAAGGTCGCGATTGAGAGTTGGACCGCGAGGGGTCGAGATATGAGATATCGGATCGAGGAAGGTCGCGATTGAGAGTTGGACCGCGAGGGGTCGAGATATGAGATATCGGACCGAGGAAGGTCGCGATTGAGAGTTGGACCGCGAAGGGTCGAGATATGAGATATCGAACCGAGGAAGGTCGCGATTGAGAGTTGGACCGCGAGGGGTCGAGATATGAGATATCGGACCGAGGAAGGTCGCGCTTAAGGATTGGACCGCGAGGGATCGAGATATGAGATATCGGACCGAGGAAGGTCGCGATTGAGAGTTGGACCGCGAGGGGTCGAGATATGAGATATCAGACCGAGGAAGGTCGCGATTGAGAGTTGAACCGCGAGGGGTCGAGATATGAGATATCGGACTGAGGAAGGTCGCGATTGAGAGTTGGACCGCGAAGGGTCGAGATATGAGATATCGGACCGAGGAAAGTCGTGATTGAGAGTTGAACCGCGAGGGGTCGAGATATGAGATATCGGACCGAGGAAGGTCGCGATTGAGAGTTGGACCGCGAGGGGTCGAGATATGAGATATCGGACCGAGGAAGGTCGCGATTGAGAGTTGGACCGTTGGGGTCGAGATATGAGATATCGGATCGAGGAAGGTCGCGATTGAGAGTTGGACCGTAGGGGTCGAGATATGAGATATCGGACCGAGGAAGGTCGCGATTGAGAGTTGGACCGCGAGGGGTCGAGATATGAGGTATCGGACCGAGGAAGGTCGCGATTAAGGATTGGACCGCGAGGGGTCGAGATATGAGATATCGGACAGAGAAAGGTCGCGAATGAGAGTTGGACCGCGAAGGTCGCTATTTGAAAGATTCCCGAGATGGGACCATGCAATTGTTATTCTATTAAATGTTTAAGTTTACTGAAAACACATTTTTCTCAGAGTCCTAAATGGTTGGAAAAGATTGCTCTTCTTTTTCGCATCTAACCTAGGGCTTGGATCAGTGGATCTCGGCACTACGTTTATAAGCCCCTCGTTTTTCACCAGTAAATCTTCTTCCCGGGATGGACAATCCCGAGCAAGGGTCCTATAAGGCAAGCGAGTTCCACCGACAAAGGAAAAAGTGAACTTAAGGCTAGTTGGTCATGTAAACTTTCAACGTATGTGACATGCAGGTCACGGTCGAAGTCAACATCCTTAAGCTAAGGCAGAAATCGTGCCGAAATTTCGGCATGACCTCTCTTAACTCGCTTGCGCGAGGGGCCTTAGCTTTTGGCGTTGGCCAAGTTGTGGCTGGCACGGTGCATACGTTGAGGGTTTGGTGACATGGTGTCACATTGAACCTTCGGGTATGTTTTTTTGGCATGGCTCCGCGTCAAAGTCAAGGCTGAAAAGCTAAGACTTTGGGTCAGGAACGACCTTCAGTCTCAACTTTTAAGTTTGACTTGTGAGGGAGACCGGCGTAAAAAACATACACTTGGG
Source organism: Adenophora triphylla var. japonica (assembly GCA_022495995.1). Classification (NCBI taxonomy): domain Eukaryota; kingdom Viridiplantae; phylum Streptophyta; class Magnoliopsida; order Asterales; family Campanulaceae; genus Adenophora; species Adenophora triphylla. The sequence goes on from JAFEMH010001562.1 coordinate 208,083, forward strand.
CTTTATGACACGTACTAAGCCAAAAACCAACCGGGGTCTTGGACAAAGTGTGATATAAAGAGTGCATGGCTTACACGGGCTAGGATGGGCTGTTTGGGATGACCCCGTGCACGCTCGAAAGGTGTCTGGCAGACCAACCGAGTTGTAACTGAACGGTCATCCCGGGTTACGGGTCGTAGTGTGCAGTGTATCGAGGCAGCAAGTGCGCGTAGCGTGCGGTGTACCGAGGCAGCAGTGCAAGTAGTGTGTGGTCACTAAATTCCTTTTCTGAGTAAAATAGAGATTTTTAAGAATGCGTTTTAAAGAATTTATGCGCAGTTCAAAATATAGCACAACGAATCAAGTATGAACGGAAATGCACGAACATGTTATGATTTTGAAAGAGATGAAGAAAGCAACATCTTTTTTTTAAACAGTCCAATGTTTTGAAATCGGAGCTGTTTGAAATTTCCTTTTTTTAAAAAAAAAAAAAAGAGAAGTAACACGTATCATAAAGAAAACACAGACGCACACGAAAACGAGGAAGGGTAAACGAAAGTTTGACCCACAAAATATTTTTAAAACAACGGCAGTTTTGAAAAACATGTTAAGTCCCCAGCGGAGTCGCCAACTGAAATTACCCGGATCGCGCGGACAGTGGCGAGCGGTTCTTTCGAATGGACTTCACTTGGAAAAGAGAGTCGCTACGCTGTTTTGTATTATGAGCCCAAACTTTGAAAATGGCTTTGAAAACAAGGTCGTTTTTATTGGTAGCAAAAACTTGGAAAAGGCTTCGAAAATGGGACGTTTTGATTGGTAGCCAAAACTTTACAAAAGGCTTTTTAGGGCCAGAGATTGTTAGGTTCGGAGGTCACGTTACGTTTCGGAAAGAGTATATTGAGATCACCCGAAATGCCTCGTATGACGAGTCTTTCTACCTTTTTTCGAAAAGTGTGCGTGTGTGTGTGTTCGTGTTGCTTTTGAAAATGAGCTTGAATGACAAGCTTTAATCTTGGTTTGAATGACAAACGTTGATTTTGGTAAAAGAGGGCGTTTGAATGACAAACGTCAGTTTTGAGTTTGAAAAGAGCGTTTGAATGACAAACGTCGATTTTGAAGGGTTTTGAAAAGGAGTTCGAATGACGAACTTTTGGTTTTGAACCGGGCATTACGATGTTACCCATTTTGATGAAAGAGATGGCAAGTAAGATGCAATAAACGAGTCATTTTGTGACTCGGACATTTGTAAAGTAAATACTATCAACAAACCAAACGGTTTGGACTTGTAAATGGCAGTATTGAAAGTGCGGTATCAACGAACCAAATGGTTCGGACGGTAAAAGTGCAAATCAACGAGTCAAATGACTTGGACTTGTAAAGTGCGTAAAGTAAAGCGATATCAATGGATCAAACAATCCGGACTTGTAAAGAGCATAAATTAAATAGCAATATCAATGGATCAAACGATCCAGACTTGTAAATGACGATCACGAACCAAACGGTTCGGACGGTAAAAGTGCGACTCAACAGATCGAACGATCCGGACTGTAAATGACAGAAACGTAAAAATGGGACTTGAACGCCATTTTAACCCGAAATTACTTCTCTTACGGGAGAGAAGATGATTAGGGACTAAAACGTATCGAGTCCCGTAGACGGCGTTACGTCTACATTTTGAGAGTGAGAGTTTACCAAATTTGGTGTTGACTCTTTGGCTCGGGAGGATGTATGTGGGATACGAAAAGGTGTTTGAAAGGTGTTTCAGAAGTGTTTGGGCAGAGTTTCCCCTTTTATTTGGTGCTAAGAAACCTAGGGATTTGGGCAGCATTCGACTTGGGTCGGTTTAGCTTGTGTTTTTTGAGGATCAGAACCCACCGACGAGTAGCACGAGGGCCCCCGAAGAGTAGAGAATTCCGCCTACGAGTAGCATGAGGGCCCCCGAAGAGCGGAAGAAGACAAGCCTTGTTTGCTTGGGGTGAAGAGGGAGTGAAAAATGGTGTAGGAAATATGAAGGAGGGGGGAGTATTTATAGGAGGAGAAGACTTGGGGAGGGGGAAAATTACTTGGAGAAGGAGGAGATTTGAGTGGATAAGGGGAAAGGGTTTACTTAGCCTGGTTGTTTACTGAGTAAAACAGTCCGGCCGGACCTTTATTCAATTTGGGGACATTTTGGTCATTTGTCCTTGAGTTTGACACGTTTTGGACACGTTGTTTAAATCAGTAAAACAGTCCGGCCATACTGTTCATCAAATTGGCTATTTTTCCTGATTAAACTAGTTACATGCATAGATCTTGCTCTCTCGTTCGATTTGATATGTGTTGGGCCCAAAACGGAGTTCGTATGAGGAAGTTATGACCTCCGGAAGGTAGAGACGCTCGAATACAGCAAATCGAATCCCGGAAGACCCCGAAAAGTGCATTTTTCGGGGAAAGCTGTAATTTTACGTGTGATAGCGTGTGTTGAGTACGCTTTGACATCGGGGTGCACGGGAGAGACCCGGGACGTCTCGTTGGCTTGAGAACGGGGAGTTTAACAGGTTCCGGTTAACTTGGAAAGGGCCAGTTAACGGATTCCGATTAACTTCTAACGGATTTTGACGATACGGATTTGGGTACTTACACTTCCCCTCATTAAATTTTCACCTCCATTAAATCCTATAAATTTACCTTTTTTACTTTCCCTTCTCACCTCCATTATCGGTAATAAAAAAGAAAAACTCTTTCTCTATCTTCCTTCATCAAGATTACAAAATTCTTGCAAAATTTTCTTCAAGTTTACTATATTGTGTTGAAAGATCAAGCATGTATGGAAGAACACTTGACATATGCGTAAATATAAGTATTTTGAACACTCTAAACGTTTTTACAATATTTTATTTTAGTTTTTTTAACAAATCTTCGTAACTGCGGTTCGATTGATAGTGGCCATACATATTTGCAATGTTTGGTGATTTTCGACTGAATATATTCACTGAACAGTATAAACCGAGATACGAACATGGGCTTGTCAGGGTCAGGCCCAAGTGGATTGGATCATAAACATAATCCATCTCAAATTACGATATGGGTCCCTCGTACATCCTTCTCGGCATCAACAAGGCCGACCAAAGTTTAACAAGGCCCAGCAAACATATAAATGCCCCAACTATAAGGGCCGAGGAGACCTCCCTCGTATGCCGAGATCGCCTCCATAGAGGACGAGGTGCCTCCCTCGGCCTTGACGTTGTCAATGGGCTCCCCATATTACTCATTCCCTCACCGGCTCATCATGGACCGAGAGGTCATGAATGACGAGGAGAGGAAAGTTCGCACCTCGTCATATCTTCATATGATGAGGAGACAAAATCATTCATCTCGGCATATCTTCATGTCAACAGACCTTCATATGATGAGGAGACAAAATCATGCATCTCGGCATATACATAATATGACGAGAAAAGGAATTTGTCCTCCTCGGCTTTCCGGCAAGCAGCTCTTACAATCCTAGTCAAATAATGATTCAGCAGTTACAATCTTATCAGAATTGTAACCACCTCCTACAATTCAGATCAAACAAGGACTCTCTAACATATATAATCCTCTTAGGATTATACCTTATCTCTTTACAATCCAATTTTAACATGGATTCTGTCAATCCATCATTATAAATACAAGCCATAATTTCCATATTCTGGTAGGTTACTTTTGATATTCCGAAACTCTGTCAATTTAGTTTCTCTCACTACAAACCGTGAACTTACTCTCACGCCGGAGGGCCTTCGCCGGTGAAGCCCCGGCTTAGTTTACGTGTTTTGTCTTATTTTCAGGCTAAGCAATCGCCGGAGCAAACCGATCGCTTGGATTTGGGTTGATTCGACATTTTGGCATCATCAGTTTGGTTCCATTGCCGGGAATCGATTCAAACGCCCTTTGTTTTGCCTGGAAAAAGCTCGCTTGAACCAGTTTTCCTGCCGGATAATTTTCTGATTTGAACGGAAATCGCTGTTCCGTTTTGCTCTGTTCTTAATTTCGTCGGAATCTGCAGAATTTTGGCCGGAATTTGACGATTTTTGCAATTGTTTTGTATGGAAACTTTGGTGATTTTACGTTTGCAATTGAATTCCGTTGGAGGCGAATAAAATCCGTTCCACGTTTTTCTTCACAATTTTGATTTTGGCCGGAAATCTTGATCTTTTGAAGAATCGTTCGTTTGGTAATTTGTTGTTTACAATCGTTAAGTTGCAATGGAAGACGGACGATTTGCTAGTGTTACCAACGAGGAGCAGACTCAAATTGACGAGGTCCAACATAACACCGAGGTGCTTCCTCCTCTACCTCAGCCCGAAGGACCACCTCCCCTCGCCATGACTCTCCGTTCCATGGGACAGCCTGCTGCCGAGGGGGCAGGTGCAAACCTTCCTCGTACCACTCGTCCTCGAGGGAAACGAACGCGGAAGAAAATGACGAGGAACGCCGACGTCGGCCGAGCTGAGAGCAGCCAGCCCGTCGACCGACGTACCTTGTTGCATAGACAAATGGAGACGTTACAACGTATGTACGAGACTCAGGCTGCCTTGTTGCAATTGGACCCAGAAAACTCCATGGCCGAGTTCATCATGCCTACGAATGCAGGAGGTAACTCTCGTGAATGGGAAACGGGTGAGCGACGAGATCCTCCCCGTGATCCTGCTGTACCACCTAAGCAGGCCCTCCGAGATGCTCCTCGTCCTCAGCCTCGAAATCAGGAAAACGACAAGGTGATAAACCTAAGGAGCCAATTGAATTCTAAGGAACAGGAGGTAGACTCGAGAGACCTACGAACGAGGCTCAGTCTGTCCAAACATCTATCCCCTCCTCGTCTCGGCTTGGTATCTCTTCGTCATGACTCTCCACGACCTCGTCGTGACTCTCCTCAACCTCGTCTTGACTCTCCTAGACCTCGGCGTGACTCTCCCCATCCTCGTGAGTTTGTAAGGCCGAGGACTCCCCAGCCGTACAGAATGTTACTTGGTGGTTATGAGGTAGAACCAAGGAAAGACAAAGCACCCTCTAGACGAGGAGAAAACCATCGAAATGACGAGGAGCACAGTAGGGTGAATGGTCACCCTAGAGATAAGTCCCACCATAGCTCCCAACGCAACACTCACTCTAGCAATGAAAGGGGAGTGGAAGCTAGACAATGGCAACTCTTGAAACAAAGGATCGATGACATAGAGATGGGAAAGAAGGTTGATGGAGCGATGATGAATGGTCCACTCGTCCGTTCTCCCAGAGGATAACTGATGCACCACCTAATCCTCACTTTAAGGTCCCGAACTTTGAAAAATATAACGGAACCACCGACGTAAAGGACCACGTGCAAAGTTTTGAATCAACCATGAACCTCCTCACCAAATCCGATGACATGCTCTGTAAAGCTTTCGCGAGCACCTTCTCCGGAACAGCCTTGACCTGGTTCCGTGAGCTGAAAAAGGGTTGCATCGATAGCTGGAGAGGCATGAGGAGAATGTTCTTGGATCACTTTGCCACTGCTGGAAGGAGGAAGAAGAGGTTTACTGACCTTGCCAATATCGAGCAAGGGAAGAATGAGACCACACTCAGTTATTATAATCGATTCCGTACCATGGCGGAGCAAGTGGAAGAAAGCCTCACAGACAGGGAGGTAATTGTTTCTTTCAACTCCGGATTGAGATCCGAACCACTCATTTATGAACTCTCCGCCAGAGAGCCTAAGTCCAAGGCGAATTTATACAACGTAGCTTATGCCATTGCCATGGCAGAGGATAAGAGCAAGAAAAGGGGATCCGACAAGACGAAACCAGAAGCGGCTGGCACTCGCCACACTTCCAATGGCAATGGGAATGGTAATGGATCCAAGGGGAAGAATAGAGCAAGGAGTACTGAAAAACCTGAAATATTTACCCCTCTTACCAAACCCATCACGGAGATCATGCAGCTAGTAAACCTTCCACTACCTCGTCCGCTGAGTGATAAACCAAAGTTCCCTCGTGACACTACCAAATTTTGGGATTTCCACAAGGACCATGGTCACAGCACTGAAAGTTGCATCGCCCTCAAGCGCATGATCCAAAGGTGGGTTGATGAGGGAAAACTCGACCGCTATGTCATGAAGAAAGATGGCAAGAGGAAGCGGATGGAAGAGGAAAGTGAAGATGATGACAAGAGCGAAGATGGGGAACAGAGGCCTCCTAGGGCCAAACTGCTTGTGATCCGGGAAGAGATAGTCTCCACAAGAAAGCTAAGGGACTAGATCCATGAACTAAGCAAGGTGTACCACGTTCCTGCTTGGGTTCATAAGGCGGAAGAGGTCATCAGTTTTTCTCCCAACGAATTGGCTGGGAGCCTTGCTGCCCGTGAACAACCCTTGGTGATAAAGGGTCGGATCGATAATGTTGAATCTGAGAGACTTCTTGTTGACACGGGGGCCTCCCGTGATATTCTGTACTACTCTGCCTTCCAACAGATGGGCTTAAAAGACACCATGCTGGAGCCTTATCATGGAAGGCTGGAAGGTTTCACCAACCATAAAGTTGGTGCCAAGGGAACTGTCGAACTGGAACTAGAAGTTGGCGAACATCACTTCCGATCCAAGGCTGCTGTCACTTTCGTAGTCATGGATCTAACAAGTGATTATCATGCTATCCTAGGCATTCCAAGTTAAGTGAAACTTGGGTTGTTCGCCTCCCTTCCTCACCAACGAGTTAAATTCCTAACTCGTGCTGGAATTGGATGCGTGAGGGCGACTGCCAAGGACTTCTTGGAGCATGTCGTCAAAAGCAGGAAATCATCCAAAAGCGTGGAGATAGACACTCCCGAAGACAATATCAAAATCTCTAAGTCTTTGAAAACTACCCGTACAAGCTCTAGGATGAGCTATATCCGTGAGGTCCTAGATGAAGAGCCTATGGTCCTAGAAATTGCGGCTGACCAGGGCATAGTTCCATCCGTCTCTGAGGCAGATCCTATTCTCGTCAACGGCCAGAACTTGGGGGGTTAACCCTGACTTGAGGACAGCCGATCTGCCCGACGTTGATGAACTAATGGAAGAAGAGGGCCTCAACGTGAATGACAATGAGGGTAGGAGAATTAGAGAAATCATCATTAAGTCCCTGGAATTTTGAGACGGTCCAGAAATGGAGCCCATTGATGAATTGGAAGAGGTAGTCATCAATCCTGACTATCCTGAACAAAAAATTAAACTTGGGGCCAGCTATCCCCAGAAGAGAAGGAAGAAATCATCTCCCTCTTGAAAAACAGTCTCGACGTCTTTGCTTGGAGAGTCGAAGACATGAGGGGGATCAATGAAGAAGTAGCCCTCCACCGCTTGGAAGTTGATCCATTGGCAAAAACCATCTCACAGGCAAGGAGAAATTTTGCAAGGGACAAGGAGGAAGCTATCAAGTAAGAGGTGCAAAAGTTACTTAGCGCCGGAATTATTCTAGAAGTAAAGTATCCCATTTGGTTGGCCAATGTGGTAATGGTGAATAAGCAAAACGGGAAGTGGCAAATGTGCATAGATTTCACTAATATTAACAAGGCCTGCCCTAAAGATAGTTATCCTCTCCCCAGAATTGACAAGTTGGTTGAGTCAATTGCTGGACACCAAACACTTAGTTTCCTAGATGCCTATTCAGGCTATCATCAGATCAAAATGACGGAAGAGGACATCGAGAAGACGGCCTTCCAAACACCTGGGGGAAATTATTGTTATGTCATGATGCCCTTTGGGCTTAAAAACGCGGGTGCCACGTACCAACGTATGGTGAATCAAGTATTTGGTGCGCAGATAGGTCACAACATGGAGGCCTACATAGATGATATGGTCATAAAGACCAAGGAGGGAAGGCACGCCCCTGACTTGGAGGAAACAATAAATAATCTTCGAGCAAACAATATGAAGCTAAACCCAAGTAAGTGTGTGTTTGGGGTGACAGATGGAAAATTCTTAGGCTTCATGGTATCACAAAGGGGAATAGAAGCGAACCCTGAGAAGATCAAGGCCTTAATTGACATGAAGGAACCTACCAACATCAAGGAGGTTCAAAGATTAAATGGAAGAATAGCGGCACTTGGAAGATTCATCGCCAAATCCGCCGAAAAATCACTGCCATTCTTCAAGGTATTGAAGGGTACCAAGAGCTTCTCCTGAACTCCCGAATGCTCCGAAGCATTCCTTTGGTTGAAGGAGTACTTGGGTTCCCCTCCCTTGCTTAGCAGTCCAATTACTGGTGAGATGCTATATGTCTTCCTAGCTGCCACAGATCATGCAGTCGCAGCTGTTCTTGTTCGAAATGATGAAGGAACACAGAAACCAGTCTACTATGTCTCTAAGGCATTTTCAGACGTGGAGAGCGATATTTCAACGTAGAAAAGATAGCGTACGCACTAGTTATTGCCTCAAGAAAACTATGTACCTACTTTTCTGCGTACCCCATCACTGTGTATACCAATGAACCGTTGAAGAAAATTCTGCATAAGTTGGATGGCTCCGGACTTCTCCTAAATTGGTCAATCGCTCTTACCGAGTTTGATATCACGTACCAACCAAGGAAGACCCTCCTGGCATAGCCCTTGGTTGACTTCATGGTTGAGACTGCCTTCATGGGTGAACACGTCCCCACTTCCCGTAAGCTAAACACTTCGGAAGAAGAAGAGTCTCCCATCGAACTCCCATCCAACTGTTGGGTCTTATACACGGATGGATCAGCTACAAAGGAGAGAAGCGGAGCTGGAGTTGTACTAGCAAGTTCGGAAGGAGAATACACCATGCAAGACATCATCTGATTCAAGTTCCCTGCCTCCAACAACCAAGCTGAATATGAGGCTCTAATATTTGGTATCGAGTTGGCTTCCTTCTATGGAGCAACTAAGGTGGCGGCATTCTGTGACTCCCAACTTGTTGTCAAACAAGTGAAGGGAGAGTATAACACCCAAAATCCCACCCTTACCAAGTATAGAGACCTTGTCCTAGACATGACGAAAAAGATGGAATTTTTTGAAATCAAACAAATAGGCAGAGAGGACAACCAAATCGCAGACGTTCTATCTAAAATAGCGACTATGGATGTGTCTGAGTCTAACTCCAATCCATACGTAGTTTTTGCTGATGAACCTGCGTATGAAAGACTACAAATCATGTTCCTAGATGGAGAGGAGAGATGTTGGATCGATGACTACATAGACTACATCGAGAAGAGCCAACTCCTAAAAGATGAAGCACAAGCTAAACTCATCAAGAAGAGGTCACCAAGGTTCATTGTGATGAACGGATTCCTCTACCGAAGATCTTTCACTAAGCCCCTGTTGAGATGTGTCTACCCCAAGGAAATTGAGAATCTCTTGGCTGAAGTACATGAAGGCGTTTGCAGCGGACACCCGGGGCCAGAACCTTAGCTGACAAGATCATCTCGCTGGGTTATTATTGGCCAAAATTGAGGGAGGACACGCACACCTATGTTAGAAAATGTGACAAGTGCCAGAGATTCTCCGACATTCCTAGACTACCGGCAGTTGAGCAGACACTTGTAATACCTACATGGTTGTTCGATATGTGGGGGATTGTGAGTACCCCAATCCAACTCGCGACCCAATAAATGTGACTTTTACTTAATAAAAGTGCACTTGGGAGCGTTTTGGTAAATTTCCGGTTCATTTCGAGACTTCCGAAAACTTTTCTAAGTTTTTCGCTAAGGAAGGACCTACAGGGAATTATTCTGGTTGGACCTGTTGGGAATTACTCAAGGAAAGGTCCAGATTTCACCACCTGGCAGTGTTTCTAGAAGGAAGGCGGTTATCCTGGTTGGGTCGTGTGACATATTAATTCATTCCCAAATTACGTTAAATAAGGAAATATGTTCATTTTGCAAGGAGGCCTCACTGTTCTCTCTCTCTCTACTCTCTCTATCCGCAAAAACCATAGCTTACTCTCTCTCTCTCTAAACGTTCCTCGTTGAACTCTCCCCCAAAGCCAGACTCATCTTCCTCACCCTTCCCCTTTGCCGGCGACAACCTCCTCACCAAACCCAATCAATTCGCAAACCAAATCCCTCTCTCAACCGCCCCCTGTTCTAAGCCCTCCAATCGATTCTCAACCTTCTACCATCGCCGTTCCACCTCAACCTTCAACACCGACCTCTCTTCTACCTCAATCGCCCATCACCAATCTAACCTCTCCCCAATTGCTCCTCAACCTAGACCTAACCCAATCTCCTTCAATCTCCCTACCTCCAACTAAATCACCTTCTTCTCCGTCCTCTGCTCCCCCCAAAAACAACACCCATTCCTTCCCTCAATACCAACACCACCCTCCATCAACAACCGCTTCCTCACCGGTCCTCTCCCTCTAAAACCATTAGCCGGCGACCCAATCCCTCTCTAATCCTCTTCTGGATCGATCTGATCTCTCAATCACCGATCCTCTCAATTTTACTCAACTCCGTCTCTCTTTGAAGCCGAACTGAAGCTGAGCTAGAACTCTCTCTCTGCAACTGAAGCCGATTGGAAGCTCATTATACCTAACTTGGTATAAGGATCGTGGACACTACGAGGATAACATTCCGTTTCCATTTCTCTCTATCCTCGTTGTTCATGGTTTTTGCCGTAGTCGATGTTGTTATCCAGGCTTGAACCTGATTAGTTGGTGTTGTATATAATCTCAATTTGTTTCCCAGTATGTTGTAATCTGTGTGTTTGAGCGTCAATTCCATCTCTCTCTCTCTCATCGTTGATTCATGGATATTGCCTGTGATTGGATTTAAATTGGTATTGTTATAATTTCATTTGTTTCCCAGTATGCTGTGATTTGTTCTGTATACTTGGGCTTTGTTTGAGATTAGTTCGTCTAGACACCAAATAGAGGATGAATCCTTCATATTCATTCTCTTTCATGTGTTTATCCATATGGTGATAATATTGCCTCGTTGCAATTATAATGATTCAATCTGCAATCTCGTTGTTGCCGTTAATTCCTTTTTTGGTTAACCTTGTTGTTGATATTGGTTGTTGCCATTAATTAACCTCGTTGTTTGCTGTTAATTCAATTTTGTAAACCTTGTTGTTGATTATTGGCTTGTCCCTGTAGCCTAGTTGTAAGGCCTCTGCATATGGCATAGTATGTCCCGCGACACAACTGGCCATTCATGGTCTTGTGTCGGGCAACATACTTAGCCAAATGCAGCAGGTCCCTTTTCAGTTGTAAGTTGTTTACCTCGTTGTAATCGGGACGTGGCCCCCCAAATAAGTGGCTCACAAGTTGTATACCTCGCAGTTTATCAATAAATCATTAAAATGCATTTTTATACATATCTTGTCATACACACTTCGCGCACACATATGAATGTTTTGGATGTTGAACAATAGAAAGATTCATCTACGGACGAGGCGTGTTGGGTGAACTCTCGGTTCTTCCCAACACGTAACCTGACCCCCGAACCTATTTTCTCATTTCAAAAGGTTTTCAATGTTTCCTTAAAAACGGCGTGGCGACTCCCTATTTTCATTAATTTTTCGGCGAGCGTTCATTCAGTGGCGACTCTGCTGGGGACTTGAAACTTGTTTTTCAAAAGTGGGTCAAACTTTCATCCTTGTTCAACATTCATTCCATTCAATTGTGTGTATCTTGTTGTGTGACATTATATGTGCCTAAATGCATTTTATTGCTTTGCTTTATTTCCTCCCCCTTCCTTGTTTCCTGTTGAGATTGTGCTAGTGTTGGGGCTGAGTCATTGCTTGTGCTTGGAAGCTGGGGCTGGTTATACTTCTGTTCTGATTCTGGGAATTTGTCCTTTCCTGTCACGTGACATAAGTGGCCTTCTCAGTCCTGTGTCACGCGACAGGATTGGCCAACCTGCAGGATGTGTTTTGCTCTACTTGGTTGTGATTGTGGGGCAGTCCCCATGATCAATATTATTGATCTTTGATTATTGTACTCTGTGGGGCGTGTGTGTGTTGTTTTTTCCTTTATCGCCCATTTTCAAATAAATAAATAAATAAATAAATCATTTTCATAAATAAAGGAATCTAGTCATCCGTACACTACTTCACGTAGATCTAGAACCTTCGGGTGCGATTGACGGCATCGCGGACGGCCATGAAATTCGCCTACGCTTGAGCGCCTAATGTCAAACCCATCCCCCTAGCGCGTTATAGGTGGCACCACACATTTAAACCTCACCCAAACGGTTGGTTTTGACATGACATTTTCAAAATACACTAAAATGACTTGTTTCAAAATTTCTAAAAGGCTTTCGTACCTACCCCAAAACCTAGCACGTGTGGGCATGTTGCCAACGCAACATGGTTTCACGAAAGGACATGTCGTTCCCACGGCGTGTTCTAACGAGAGATCATGTCGCTTTGTCAACGTTCGCCGACGAGAGGTCATGCCGGATTTTTCCTTGAAATTCTTCAGGAATACCCGTTATGCTGCCCAAATTTCTCCAGAAATTGGGGCTGCTCGTCCGTCCCATAAATGCTTCGGTTTTGATTAGGTACCATTGCCTATTGTTAATTTTGACTCAACGCATTTGGTATATTTTTGGATGATGTGTCCTAGGTTCCCCCGAGGTCTAGATTGCGTGAATAAAGGGTTAGCCTTTCCCAACCGTTCATAGGACTTAAAAGACACCGATTTTTACTTGAATATTAATAAGTGTTGCACGAGTCCGTCTCCTTTCCCGTTCTTCCCTCTCCCATACCATCTCAAAGTTTCCTATCCTCTGCCTTATACACGCTCTCTCCTCTTCACCTCTATAAGGCTATGGCAAGTTGGGTGTGTGCTCTCGTTCCCAGCGCTCATTGGTCCATATTCCCGAGGCGGAAGCAGTTCAAGTGCCCGAGTGGTCGTCCATATGATTCAGAATCCAAAACGCTCAGTGCAGAGAAGATTAAGGCCCACCAGTCTGGAAGTTCATATCCCACGGGTCAGCAGAGTGCCAATGGTGTGTCCATTGGAAAGTTACGGGCTACCCTTGAAGCCATTTTTCCTCGTGAGCGGGAGGCCCAGTTTCTTGCTCAGATTACTAAAGCTAAGGAGAGACGACTTGTGAAGGACGGAAAGTTCGAGAAGGGTCCTCACCCCACCGATGGCAGCGATGTTCTTCCTTCCATCCAATGTTGAAGAAGTCGATCAGTCTTCGTAGGATCTAGAATGTCCCTTTCAGACATGAGTCTGTTGAGTCCAAGTTGGACCAGTTTTTGCTTTGCAATAATAAAAATCTTTGATTCTCTTCTTGCTAGACTCGAGGCATCACTTGCACACCACATTACACTTGATTGAAATGGTTTTATCCTAGATGATCACTTGTGTTGCTCAATCACTAATGCTTTGAAATGACTAATATTTAAATCAATCGGAGTGAGAAAATCAATTGATATCCTTCTCAAATTGGGGCTTGCCAACTCCCCATCTTGCATCTCATATGCTCACACCCCTTTCATTATCCTCTTCGTTCCATCGCTCAAAGAATTTGCATGAATCTTCCTCGGTTAAGCTTAAGCAAGCAATGAAGACTTAATCTCATTTGGGTCATCCGGTAGGGATTGCGGTTGAAGCCTTTTACCCTAGGGAAGCCATTACCTCACCCTCACCAAATAATATCCTTTCATTTCAAGATCGGCATGTTTTGAAACCCTGTTTAGCCATCACCTTTGCTCCTTTCCGAGAACAGTCCAAGCAATGCCAAGAAGTTAGCTTCGAGAGTCGGCGGTGCGTAAAATACTCAAGCCATGAAGGAAGGACAAAGATAATCCTCAACTCCTCAAGAGGCCTTTCAAGTTATCAAAAGAAGGATGTTAAATCCTCACAATCCAGCAAGAATCCTCAAGAGGCTTTCCAAAAGAAGGATGTTAAATCCTCATAATTCAGCAAAAGTCCCCGACTTCTCAAGAAGCTCTCCAATGTTCAAAAAAAAGAGCCCGAATTCTCGAAAGTTCGCAAAAGTTCTTGATAGCTTGGATCTTCTCTCGTCAGTAATCCACCAACTAATCCCAAACCATCCTCTCGCTTTTAGAGGATATTCCCATTACCATTACCCTTGCATTTGGCCAAAGTCAAAAATTGACCTCTCATTCTTAGAGGCAATCAATCTTTCTCGCCGTAGATTTCCCAAACACATCCCTAAAAAGTCAACCTCTCATCTTTAGAAGTTCAGTTAGAAAAAATCCCAGCCGACCTCTTGTCTCAAGAGGTCATCCATTTCCCAAGTTATCCGATGGTCGATCGAAGCCTTGAAACCCAGCTACAGTTCCTACCGGATTGCAGTTTCATTCCAATATCTTCGAGATCTAAATCAGATTAATGCTTCGTTGCTTGCTTAAATTGGAATCTAATCCATCTCGGCTCAAAAGATCATTAATTTAAGATTGTGCAAATTCAGTCCATTCATTTGGCACTTTATGTGAGCATATTTCATTTCTCCTCCACAAACACTTGCCGCGAATGTCCCACTGGGGCTTCGCGTCCGTGTCTTTCATGGACACTCCAAGGGGACATGTTCTTCAATTCTCTAATTCTCAAAATCCTCGAGGGTCCTCGAAATCTCGAATTTTCATATTCCTCCTCTTTTCAATCGGGATAAGCCCGAACTACGGCGACCTGAGCTCCTCGTCAGGAGGGGAACGTAGGCAACCATAACTGGTCCGGTCGAAATCACAAACAAATCTCAGAAAATCCGGTCTCATCAAGGACCGTTCCTATACACTTTCCATCCTTTCGGAGTTTGATCTCGATATCAGTTGGTTTTCTCCTCGTGATTAATCAAAATATTTGTTCATATCAGATTTAGTGTTTGAATAACCCGAACATCAATAAAGGGTTTTAAGCAGCTTTGTGATCATCACGAATAAGATAGGTTTTCAAATGTCTCGGCAAGTCTTCTTCTCTACATTTCTAGGAATAAAGAGCCAAAAACTATCTTTCTGTCAGCAGGGGCTTCCATATACTTTTCCACACCTTGTCGTGCTTATACTCTCTCAAAAGAGTCAAACCCATAAGCGAGTGTGTCGCACAAATTCGGGATCCATTCCCACTTTTCGAAAGATGTGTCTCTGCACGTATATATTTCCGAGTCTATGACTGATTGACTAAGGTTTGAAAAGATGGGTGCCTCCTTGGCCGCATGATGGTTCTGCCTGTAATGGGACTGCATGGAATTTCCTCAAGCTGGGGCTTCGGTTAAGGTATCCCTCCGGCTCTCCTTACATGATTTCCCTCTAGGTTTTCTTTACACTGTCAACTGGGGCTTCGCCAAGCCGGGATCATTCTCTGCACTTTCTCTGCTGCTTGCTGCCTCAGGCGCGCGATACACCTCGTCCTTATCAGCAACAATCAATCTTCTACGGTCTGTACTCTCTGGGTACACCTCGACTTGCCTAGCTGCGCCATACCGTCCTTCCTTCATGGGAGAGGGTTCAACCCATACATCATATATACACAGTCATCCCATCATAAATCCATCATAGCATAATGGCTACATACATATTCGCTTGTCAAGCCTTGCAAAAATCCTCACTCCATTTTCATCCCCAGCCGAGATGGACTCGTGCAATGAATTTAATAATGCATAAGCAAAAAACTCAATCAAGTGAATAAAATGCAAAGTGCCTAGAGTGTAAGTTTCTCTTCCCTCCCCTCACAGGGTACAATAATCAAGTGATCATAATTTGATCGTGGGGATTGCCCCTCAAATTACAATTTGTACAAGGAGTTCAAATCTTGCGGGTGGCATATTCTGTCTTTATCATCTTCATAGGTCTCGTCATCTTCAGACTCATCAACATCGTTTGAAAGAGCCCTAGCTGCCTCAGTCTCCAAGCAATGCTCGTCAAGCTCATCAGCCTCGTTGACAAATCATCATCAAATGTCCGTCTTGCAATGGCAAATGTTCATCGAAGGTCCGTCTGGCAACGGCAAGTCCTCAAATCATCTTCAAAGGTCCGTCTTGCAATGGAAAATCAGCAATATCCGTCTTGCAACGGAAAATCATCAACAATGTCAGTCTCGCAACCTCAAATCATCAGCAGGGTCCGTCTTGCAACGGTAAATCGTCAGCAAAGTCCGTCTTGCAACGGTAATATCAACAGCAAAGTTCGTGTTCTACCCGGAAAATGCTTCCAAAGTCAGCCAATCACTTCAAGTGATCTTCGTGTGCACAACCCTTGCAGGTAAGCACAGCATAGGTATGAAAGTATATCTCATTTCAACTGCAAATTATCTTGCCTTATGTTTGCTTTCTCGTAAAAGTCATTTCAAGTCTTGAAATTCATCTCACGATACTTTTGAGTTAATCTCGATACCTCGTTAGGCTCGTTCCTATACCGTTTAGCCTTGTTCCTATGCCTCTTTAGGCTTGTTCCTATACCTCTTAAGGCTTGTTCCTATGTCACTTTAGGCTTGTTCCTATACTTCTTAAGGCTTGTTCCTATGTCTCTTTAGGCTTGTTCCTATACCTTTTTAGGCTTGTTCCTATACCTCTTAAGGCTTGTTCCTATGCCTCGTTAGGCTTGCTCATATACCTCTTTAGGCTCGTTCCTATACCTCCAAAGGCTTGTTCATATGCCTCGTTAGGCTTGTTCCTATATCCTATTTAGGCTTGTTCCTATATTTTCGAACTACGATTTGGCTTGATTCCCTTTTAGGGATACGTAGGAATCCTTTCTCCAAACGTCCAGCCATCCGATCTCACCGCTCGTTAGGCTTGGGATCCTTCTTATCGACAACCTCACTTCTTCCATAAGTGACATTGCCGAGGGGCTCTGTGAGTACCCCAATCCAACTCGCGATCCAATAAATGTGCCTTTTACTCAATAAAAGTGCGCTTGGAAGCATTTTAGTAAATTTTCGGTTCATTCCGAGACTTTCGGAAACTTTTATAAGTTTTTCGCTAAGGAAGGACCTACAGGGAATTATTCTGGTTGGACCTGTTGGGAATTACTCAAGGAAAGGTCCATATTTTGCCACCTGGCAGTGTTTCTAGAAGGAAGGCGGTTATCCTGGTTGGGTCGTGCGACATATTAATTCATTCCCAAATTATGTTAAATAAGGAAATATGTTCATTTTGCAAGGAGGCCTCAATGTTCTCTCTCTCTCTCTACTCTCTCTCTATCCGCAAAAACTAGAGCTCGCTCTCTCTCTCTCTCTCTCTCTCTAAACGTTCCTCGTTGAACTCTCCCCCAAATCCAGACTCATCTTCCTCACCCTTGCCCTTTGCCGGCGACAACCTCCTCACCAAACCCAATCAATTCGCAAACCAAATCCCTCTCTCAACTGCCCCCTGTTCTAAGCCCTCCAATCGATTCTCAACCTTCTACCATCGCCGTTCCACCTCAACCTTCAACACCGACCTCTCTTCTACCTCAATCGCCCATCACCAATCTAACCTCTCCCCAATTGCTCCTCAACCTAGACCTAACCCAATCTCCTTCAATCTCCCTACCTCCAACTAAATCACCTTCTTCTCCGTCCTCTGCTCCCCCCAAAAACAACACCCATTCCTTCCCTCAATACCACCACCACCCTCCGTCAACAACCGCTTCCTCACCGGTCCTCTCCCTCTAAAACCATTAGCCGGCGACCCAATCCCTCTCTAATCCCCTTCCGGATCGATCTGATCTCTCAATCACCGGTCCTCTCAATATTGCTCAACTCCGTCTCTCTTTGAAGCCAAACTGAAGCTGAGCTAGAACTCTCTCTCTCTCTCTCTCTGCAACTGAAGCCGATTGGAGGCTCCTTATACTTAACTTGGTATAAGGATCGTGGACACTACGAGGGTACGTCCTAATTCCTTTTCTCTCTATCCTCGTTGTTCATGGTTTTTGCCGTAGTCGATGTTGTTATCCAGGCTTGAACCTGATTAGTTGGTGTTGTATATAATCTCAATTTCTTTCCCAGTATGTTGTAATCTGTGTGTTTGAGCATCAATTCCATCTCTCTCTCTCTCTCTCTCTCTCTCCTTCTCCTCGTTGATTCATGGATATTGCCTGTGATTGGATTTAAATTGGTATTGTTATAATTTCATTTGTTTCCCAGTATGCTGTGATTTATTCTGTATACTTGGGCTTTGTTTGAGATTAGTTCGTCTAGACACCAAATAGAGGATGAATCCTTCATATTCATTCTCTTTCATGTGTTTATCCATATGGTGATAATATTGCCTCGTTGCAATTATAATGATTCAATCTGCAATCTCGTTGTTGCCGTTAAATCCTTTTTTGGTTAACCTTGTTGCTGATATTGGTTATTGCCATTAATTAACCTCGTTGTTTGCTGTTAATTCAATTTTGTTAACCTTGTTGTTGATTATTGGCTTGTCCCTGTAGCCTAGTTATAAGGCCTCTGCATATGGCATAGTATGTCCCGCGACACAACTGGCCATTCATGGTCTTCTGTCGGGCAACATACTTAGCCAAATGCAGCAGGTCCCTTTTCAGTTGTAAGTTGTTTACCTCGTTGTAATCGGGACGTGGCCCCCCAAATAAGTGGCTCACAAGTTGTATACCTCGCAGTTTATTAATAAAGCATTAAAATGCATTTTTATACATATCTTGTCATACACACTTCGCACACACATATGAATGTTTTGGATGTTGAACAATAGAAAGACTCGTCTACGGACGAGGCATGTTGGGTGAACTCTCGGTTCTTCCCAACACGTAACCTGACCCCCGAACCCATTTTCTCATTTCAAAAGGTTTTCAATGTTTCCTTAAAAACGGCGTGGCGACTCCCTATTTTCATTATTTTTTCGGCGAGCGTTCATTCAGGGATCGACATCATCGGACCCTTCCCTCCCGCCCGAGGTAATTGCAATTATGTGATAGTAGCTGTTGATTACTTTTCCAAGTGGATAGAAGCGAAAGCATTGGCCAAGATAACGGAAGAGAACACAATCAACTTTGCCCACGACCACATCTGGTGTCGATTTGGGTTCCCACACACAATTGTATCAGATCACGGACTCCAATTCTCTAGGGCATTTACAACGGAGTTGGGAAGAGTTAAAGTTCGTCACGCCAAGTCATCTGTAAGCAGACCCCAAGACAACGGTCAAGCGGAGGCTGCTAACAAATTGGTCCTAATAGCCCTTACTAAGAACCTTGAAGGACGCGAGGGCAGATGGTTGGACGAACTTCCCCTAGCATTATGGGCTGTTCGCACAACCACCCGGGGGCCAATCGGGGAAACCCCATTCGCACTAACCTTCGGTTCTGAGGCTATGGCACCAGCTGAGATGGCCATCCCTACTGTAAGAAACTCCCATTATGATGAGCACGTCAACAAGGTTAATAGGCTCCTAGACCTAGACCTGATAGATGAGAAACGACTAGCTGCACAGATGAGGATGGTAAATTACAAGAAAAGGACCAAGGTGTACCATGACAAGAGGGTCATCAGAAGAGTATTCCAAGTAGGCGATTTGGTACTTAGAAAAATTGAAGCAACTGGTCGGAAGGCAGAACAAAACAAGCTCTCCCCAAATTGGGAAGGTCCCTATATTATAACTCAAGTCATTCGAGAAGGGACCTATAGATTGAAGACTAAGGAGGGGAAGGAGCTCAAGCATCCATGGCATTCCGACAACCTTCGAAAGTACTATCATTAATGTTAGTTTACTTTTTGTAATAGATTAGTTTTCAGCTATTAGTCTTTTACCTTTTTAGTGTGGTAGGATTGCAGTTCGATGTAATCAAATTCAGTTTATGAAATTCACTTCTTCAAACGTGCAAAGCAACTGCCACTACTAACACATGGGAAGACGAGGATCCTATCCACGACTCTTCAACACACACGGAACAACGAGGACCATATCCTTGGCCTACAAAAATATCAGTCAAAACGACTACCTCTCCAACATTTAAAATTCCAACAGCCAAGACCGAGGACCCTTCCTCGGCCTACTGGCTCGCCTTACGTCTTGACGAGGGCCCACCTCGACTTAATGACTAACAGGCCCTAACAGCCAAGATCGAGGACCCTTCCTCGGCCTACTGGTTCACCTTACTGTTGGGTTTTACGGGTCCATGTGCAGCGGAATTAAGCATCTAATAACATAAAACCCCAAAGAGCCTAGGATCCATTCTATACAATTAATTTGAATACTATGAGATAGATAAAACCAACCTTGAACGCTTTCCGTTCTTGAGCTATCGAACGATTTAACAATGTGATTTTGAATCACAAACTTCGTTCTTCAGATTGCTTGAACTCTAGGCCTTGATCAATGAATGAGCGAAGACCCTCTTTCGGTATCCACACCTTTGAATGAATCCAAGAACTCTTCTTGAAGATTGCTAGATCCTTTAAACCTTGGAAGAATATTGAGAATATTGTGATTTTCTTTTGTGAATTTCGGCTAGGATTTTTGGGTTGACAGACCTTCATATTTATACTACATTAGTATAAAATATGTTTCCTAATTAAATTAGGAAACCAGTCTTGAAACCGCCTCTGAGGTCTTGTTGTGTCGCACGACCAGACGAGTCCCATGGACTAGTTCTGTCGTACGACCAAGCAAGACTGATAAAGAGTTTCTCAATCATTCTTCCCTTGGTTTATCAAATTCATTCCAATTGTGTGTGACCCAATAAGATTATATTATGTTGGCAATGAGCTCGATCATATCGACCCTCATAAGACATAAGCGGACTCTAGCAAGCCATTATATCTACCCAAATAATATAACGTAAGAGTTCACGTTTCCAATGGTACACTTCCATTTCTCCCTTTGTCTCACGATGTTATATTGAACACAAGTCATGGTCCATGTCAACTTGTACTTTGTTCAATGCTTTCTCGATCTTGAGTATAATGATAATCCAATCGAATTGGGGTATGGCCATACACTTTCATCATTATCACTCATCGAGGGGCCCAAGCAAAACATCTCTCTTTCGAGGGACAAATTCCATCTTGACTTATCATCCTTCCTATCATGATTTCGATCATGCCAAAATTAGCCTTTATAAATATCGTGTTAAGATATCGTTTGACTAAAATCAAACATGACTTTCATCATATGTAAGGTCATGATAATCTCAGGTCTAGGGACTAAATGAAGTGACCATATGAGATTTAATTATGACATTTGACCATGACATAAATCTCATACGGGTCAAGTCCAGTCACTTGTTCTCTAACAAGTACCCATAAATTTAACGTGCATCTCCATGCATATAATCATCATATGATTATCCATTAACATTTATACTAATTATTCACATAATAATTAGGAACGGAGATTATTATAAACAAACATGCAAAACATATAATAATCAAATGATAAATATTTCATATAATAATAAATAATGTCAACACATAAGTCTATCAACCATAGGCCTAGGGCATAACACCAACACTTACGTCTTGATGAGGGCCCACCTCGACTCAATGACTACAGGCTCTAACAGTCAAGACTGAGGACCTCTCCTCGGCCTGTTGACTTGCCTCACGTCAAGACAAGGAAACACCTTGTCACTACGACTACAGGCATCACACGTCTAAAATCTGTGCACGAGTCATCTTCCTCGGCATAAGGAGACGAAAAAGAAGAAAATGCCCCAACAGTCAAGACCAAGGAACCTTCCTCGGTCAGATGACTTGAGGTATACAGTCAAGATCGAAGAAACCCACTTCGGCCTAATGACTCGTCTTACAACAAAGGGTAAGGAACGAGGAACCTTCCTCGACTTCCCCCCCCCAAAACAAGACTTGTACTTGTGCAGAGCCCACAAACAAGCATTCAAGCAATTCATAATATCAATACGACATGAATTGAAACAAAAGGACTTTTCATTGATTAGCCAAAAAGAGAGATACAAAGTCCTACACTATTACATAAAAACAGAAAAAATTCCTAAGTAGTCTTATCTATGAAGGGATCTTCCAAAAAGCGCTCAGTTTCAGCATCAGTGGTAGGAAGGGTGGTCTGCTCGGTTTGGGCATTTGTGTGAGCCTCCTCACCAAGTGTCTCCTCGGCAGCTCCACCCTCGGCTTTAGCCTCCATCTCCTCCTCATCCTCAATCATCTCAATTAAGGGCTTGAGATTGTCAGGATCGACGGACGGGGGGACCCAAGCCTCTTTGCCGGCTCGAGCATCCGACCTGGCCTTGATGCCCAAACTATACTCAGAAAAAGGCACAAGGTGGTGAAGAGCCCGAGCCTCCTCATCGTACTGGTCCTTACAAATAAGCCGAGCAATGGCATTCAGGTCCAGACCATGGGAGGTATCAGCCATAAGACGACGAGCCAGATGCAGGTAGCCATCCTCGAACATCGTGGCCGTCTTATCATTCACTGCATCCTTAAAGGCCTGGCTAGCCTTGAACTGAGCAATTTCTTCCTCTTCCTTAGAAGGAATGGTGGCTTCCAGATCTCGGCACTTGGTCTCAGCCACCTCATCTCTCTCTAAGGCCTCGGCCTTGAGCTTCTCCAGCTCGGCCAAATCAGCGTTCTTTAGCCTGAGGGCTTCCTCGGCTTTCAGACCGGCATCCTCGGCTCTTTTCACCTCGGCCACAACCTTGGCCTTGGCCTCCTCGAGCTCAATCTCTCGGACCCTCAACAGCTCGGCCAATGCTGACTTCTCCGTCTCACCCTTCTTCTGGGCGGCCTTAAGCTCAAACATCTGCTTATCCGCAGTCTTGGCCAGAACGTTCTCGTAGGCCGTCACGGTAGCAAGCTGCAAGACGAATCAACATCAGAAATCATACTAAGTGTAAATCTACGAGGTCAAAAGTACGAGATAGTTACCTCGGAGATCAGCAGCCCCTTGCGTCCTAGCAAGTTCTCCTTGCTCAGCTTATCACGAACCAGCTTCTCGTGAGCCTCTTGGTCCAATGCCCTCTAAACTGGAGCTCGGCCTAGCCTCACATGGGCACCCTCCCTGGGGAGCAAAAGGATGCCCCTCAGAGGCGGGACATTAGCCACGAATTGTCGAGCAAGCTCCTCGGCATCATTGTAATTTTTGATTGACTGGACGGTGAGGGCTGGAGGGGCCTGAGGAGCCGAGGCATCTACAACAGCCGCCCTCTTGGCTTGGGGCTCCTCGGAAGTAACGGTTGGGGCCTCTTTTTGCCTGAGTGCCGGTGAACGAGACCAGTCCCCTCGGCGGACGGGATATCAGACTCCAGCTCTGCAGTATCAACATGGGGGCTATGCCCCTCGACAGTTGATTGCTTATCTCGGCCTTCGGATGCCTCCTCCTTGGCATCCACGAACTCCCCTCAAAGCTTGACAGGGAGGGGTTGATCCCCCTTGGTGTTCAGGAGGAGTTGACGGCGGGTGGCCTCATCCTTCCTATCAGTTAGAGCCGAGGTCTTGGCCAGACGTCTCCTCATCTTAATTAAATCCTTGGCACTGACATCTTCCATAGAGGCCATCTCGGCTTCCTGCTCCGGGGTTAAGTCTGCAAAAACGAGGAAGAGATGGTCACATTGCGAAATGGATAAAACAAACACCAAGACACAAGTATCATAGACAAGGAAAGATTAATTACATCCTATGACATCTGTTTCCCTAAGGCACTGATCCTTAGGGTTAAGCTTACATATCTCACAGTCGTCATGAAATACGAGACCGGGATGGGTCCTCCAGTCATTAAACCGTCTCCCCCTTTTGACGGGGACGAGAGGTACCATACCATCCTTTGGTCATGGCATCAGTCCAGCCTGGACATAGTAGCGCTCATCAGCCTCCAAGGCAGCCCAGTCAAGGAGCCCGACTTCAGAAAATTCGAGGAGGCGCTTGATCAAGTCCTTGGACCACCCAACTTTCAATGCTTCCCTAGACACAGACGGCACATCAGGAGGAGAGGGGAACTCCCAGCCTTGTCGGCTCTCTACCCTAATCACATGATTCTCCCAGCTTCCTACCTTGCTAGACATGGGGAGAATAATCTTCGGCTTCTTGGAGTCACTCCTTATGACTAGGAGCCTAGTACTCTTAACGTAGCCGATAGAGAAGAAGTGACGGAAGGCGGCTTGGGTAGGCTCGTAACCTAAACTACGGCACAAGACTATGAAATTGACAAGGACCCTAGTCCCGTTGGCTCTCAACATAGCCGGGACAGCTTTCATGTCACCCAAAAACTCATTGATGAAGGGGTCCAAAGGGAGACGAAGTCCCTGCTGAAACTGTTTGAAGTAGAAGTGGACATGGTTTTCATTATAATAAAAACTTTTCTCCTCTTCATCATTTTCAAAGGAGGGACGGCCAATATAAGTTAATCGGAACTCGTTCCTATCCACCCCGTATCTCGTATATAAGGTCTCCAACATGGGATCCCTGGATTTAACTCTTGGAGCTCGGGGATGGGCAGCTCCACCTCGGCCACTTTTTCCTTCAACTTGCTCTCCTTCGACAAAAGCATCAACGATCTTGGTGGATGTGGTGGCCTCACCTCCTCTTCCCGTCATATCTGCAAAAAGCCGAGGAGCAAAAGTTAAGTACATCGTCCCAAGCTGATATTCAGACGGGGAAGAGGGGTGCTCCTCCTCGTCATTACAGTAAGGCCGAGGAGGGAGCCTTACCACTCAGATGACGACGAGCAATTTAGTCCGAGGACGGGTAGAACAAATTGATGTGCTCAATGATCTCGGCTCTACTCTCAAACAAGATTATACTAGGGGACAAGGAATCAACGCGATCTATCCTCGTCTGGTCCGGATATTGAATGTACAATCTCGTACGACCATACTTCGTCAATATCTCTCCTATCTCCGTCAAGGTCACCAACAACCATGGTCCTCTCTCTCTCCGGTAAACCCTTAAATTGCCTTTGTGGTATCCATAAAGGAATTGAGGGGAATGGTCCCAAGAACGAGCCATTTCTAAAGGGGAATGAAGGGGCAAGAAGATTCAAGAATCAAACGCACAAAATTTCTAGAAAAAGCTTCAAAAGGGTCAACAATGGTGGTTTTTGAAATCCAAAATCCTACCAAAACCCTAGAAATTGTAAGATTAAATACGGAAAGCAGTAAAAGGGAGGAAAGGTATACCTGTTGCTGTGGAAAACGGTTGGAATCAAGCAGTTGAAATCTACTACGCCGAAAAATTGAACGTCGCCGGTGACTGGGTTCAAGAACACGACGGTGGTTTTCAAAGCTCCTTGGTTTCGCTCTCAAATTGGGGTTGATAAAAGTATGAATTGAAAAAGGAATTTGTTTTTATACTCAACAAACCGGGTCAAACCCGAAACCAAAACGGGTAATCGGGTATGGCGCCCCCAACATTTAATGCGTGTGCTGGTTTCCAAGGCATGTCAGAACTTTGTGGGACGCGCCCATCATGGCACCATCAACCCGGCAGATAATGAAACGACGCATATATGAAGCGACACCGACACGTGGCAACCTGTTCGTATTCTCATAAGCCGAGGACGAGATGACTTTCTCCTCGACCTAAGCCGAGCTAGAAAGTCGGGGGCCACTGAACAGTATGAACCGAGATACGAACATGGGCTTGTCCGGGTCAGGCCAAAGTGGATTGGATCATAAACATAATCCATCTCAAATTACGATGTGGGTCCCTCGTACATCCTTCTCGGCATCAACAAGGCCGACCAAAGTTTAACAAGGCCCAGCAAACATATAAATGCCCCAACTATAAGGGCCGAGGAGACCTCCCTCGTATGTCGAGATCGCCTCCATAGAGGACGAGGTGCCTCCCTCGGCCTTGACGTTGTCAACGGGCTCCCCATATTACTCATTCCCTCCCCGGCTCATCATGGACCGAGAGGTCATGAATGACGAGGAGAGGAAAGTTCGCACCTCGTCATATCTTCATATGAAGAGGAGACAAAATCATTCATCTCGACATATCTTCATGTCAACAGACCTTCATATGACGAGGAGACAAAATCATGCATCTCGGCATATCATAATATGAAGAGATAAGGAATTTGTCCTCCTCGGCTTTCCGGCAAGCAGCTCTTACAATCCTAGTCAAATAAGGATTCAGCAGTTACAATCTTATCAGAATTGTAACCACCTTCTACAATTCAGATCAAACAAGGACTCTCTAACAGATATAATCCTCTTAGGATTATACCTTATCTCTTTACAGTCCAATTTCAACATGGATTCTGTCAATCCATCATTATAAATACAAGCCATAATTTCCATATTCTGGTAGGTTACTTTTGATATTCCGAAACTCTGTCAATTTAGTTTCTCTCACTACAAATCGTGAACTTACTCTCACGCCGGAGGGCCTTCGCCGGTGAAGCCCCGACTTAGTTTACGTGTTTTGTCTTATTTTCAGGCTAAGCAATCGCCGGAGCAAACCGATCGCTTGGATTTGGGCTGATTCGACATTTTGGCATCATCATTCACATTGTTTGGCCAAAGACTACCGAACATGTAAAGGTTGTTCAAACAACACTGACCGAAGATTGACGGGAGAACATTTTGAAATTGTTTCTCAACCCTTGTTTGAACATTATGAAATTGTTCCCATCTCTCTCTCTCTCTCTCTCTCTCTCTCTCTCTCTCTCTCTCTCTCTCTTTCTTTTCTTAAGTGTTGAATGAATGTGAGGGTGTGTTTTCTTAATTTAGGTGGGGGTTTATTTAGGTGTTTAAAAGAGTAAAATAGGAATAATGGTCATGTGTTTGGTGAGTGTTTAAATTTTTTTTGTGGTACTGCGGAGTATTCAGTAATGGTGAATAACAATTCTCATTAACAAAATATCAAAGTCTTATGCGTTTAAAATTCAATATAGGATCTAACGCACTGTTGAAAATTGCTAACATAAAGAACTACAAAAAGCCGAGACTTCAGATAAAAAAACGAAAAAATGAGACCTAGATTATATAGAATGAACCGCTAAAACTCAAATAACGACATAAAAGAAGACCTCAAATCGAAAACACGATGAAAGATAGTGGGACAACGAGGGGGTAAAGATTTGAGAACGTTACTGCATCATCGACCATTGTGGATTAAAGAATGAGGATATCGACCCGACAGGACCAGTCAAGATAAGCAGGCCAATGTAATTCATGGCTTGTTCCTTTTCTTTTATTCCTTTGACAGTTTGACATTTCATATTACAACAGAAAGCTTCCTTCTTAGGTGCATCTTAGTTATAAACCTTATTGCCATAACAGGTACATTCTGGTCAATATTTCACACAACTACCTGTTATTGTATCGAACAAAGGTCTTCTATTTATTGTATGCTTTCCTTGTTTATTTACAGAACCAACACCAATGCCAATAATTTGATCTGGGAGAGAGAGAGAGAGAGAGAAGAATAAGCTGATTTGGTAATACATCAAAAAATGCATGTCCACACTTCAGATAAACTGACAAGTGTTGCATACTGGGCAATACACCAAATATATCAAAGCCCAAAAAAAAAAAAATTGGGGAAAAAAAAGATAGCTATATCACAGGCTTCTATTACAAGATGACCTAAAAGAATTATCACACATCATGTACAACAAGATTGAAGACGTTCCCCACCCGTACAACCAATTTATCCAACTCTAAAATAAATTATACGTGCAAAATATTGCATCATCCTCCTGGCTTTGACCAATAATAAATACACTTTGGTAATAAGGGGGACGGGAAGATACTTGATATTCTCTCAACCTCCCCCTCCCCCCCCCCCCAAATAAACACACTTTTCCACAGCTTTCGGTCATAGAAAGTGAAATGACAAAAACTCCAATGAAGTATGGCCCCCGAGGATGCAATTGTGGGTCCCTTTTTCATAGTTTGAGAACACAAATTCATGGTTCCAAGGCCCCTTGGTTGTGAAATTTACTACTGGACGGTCTTCAGATGTGTCAAGATGATATTGGTTCATAAGGGTATGATAGCCAAGAGTGTCTCAAAGCTTCTGATGCGGAAGGGCGCTTCTTTGGGTTGATTTCAAGAAGATGGGCCACAAAGTCAATGAAACCTTGGTCTCCCATTGGCAAACGATGTCTTAGGGATGTCTTTTTTGGAATTAGGTATTCCAATCTGTTGGTATCCTGAATACAAGACGATGAGCAAAACCAATCAGTAAACAGGAGTGACAACAGCAACTAGAGCATTTGTTCTTTCTTTTCATCATGTTTGTCATGACAGTAGATATGTATTATTAAGTACGTCCATCTTGTCCATCTTTGACTTTCAGTGACATTTTTTAGAAAGTTAAGTTTTAATCAATTATAGTAGCAAATATACATAAGTTCCCTTGCTATCCTCCTTATAGACTTTCAGCATAGCAAGTATATATTAGAAAATGAGTACTCCCTCCATCACAAAATAAATGCCGCATTCAACATGGCAATGATTTAAGTAATGTGCCTTACTTGTTTTGTTGCTTGTACCGGGGTAAAGTTGCACTAAGATTGTTTCATTATTTAGAAATGCGACATTTATTTTGGAAATGGTTAAAAAGGAAAGTGTTATTTTTTATGGGATTGAGGAAGTGTCTTTTTAAGGTGATATAAGTACTTCCTTAGAAATGACACTCATTAGGAACTTTTTTTTAATGGATAGTCATTTTGGGACAGAGGGAGTATTTTATTAAAGGTGATTGTATTACTTCCTTGGAAAAGCGCAAAAATTCCTAAATTTTAGTACCCTAGGACTCGATGGCTGTCATCTTTGAACTTTCAAAACTTTCTTTTAGGTGAACGACCGCTATCACAGGAATCTAGTGTCCATAGGTCTCACAATATGAAAATCGAGACTGTAACACCTCTGGTCCAATGGTGTACTTGTCCATATATAGCAGGTTCAAAACCCACTACAAAACAATGATTTGGCAATACTTCTGTGAAAATAGGGAATCAGAGTGAAGGAGTGCCAGTGGATAGTTTCACAACATCAGGCGTTATTTGAATTGGCTAGCACATACAGAGACATGCATACATACAGATGCCAAGCAAGAAAAGATCAAACAACATACTCCCTCCATCCCAAATTGATCTTCCTACTTTTTTGTCGTCAACACGGAGGTACTTTGAGCAATGATTTTAGGTTGATTTAATTATCCGAATGAACATCTAAAAATTGTCATTGATAATATTTATAATGGTGTACCAATAACAAATTTATAATTTCATTAGGGTGATTGAATTAACCTAAATTTATTGCTCAAAGTATCTTCGTGTTGACGACCAAAAAGTGGGAAGATCATTTCGGGAGAGAGTGAGTATAAATCTGCAAATGACAGGAATGTTTAGCAATACAAGAAACATGATTGCATAGAAGGAAATGAAGGAAAACAAAAATGATCATTTTACCTGGTTGCGTTCATATAGCATGTGATTTTTGGTAAAATACTTGTATGTATCTCGTCCTTTGGCAAGCAAATCTTGCTCAATTGGACAAATGATGCCAATCACACGAGCAAGTAATGTAGCTGGTGAATCATTCTGGAAGAGAACCTACAATACCAGAAACTTCATTTTACAAGTTGAAGCAGGAATTGGGATGCAAGTGGCAATCAAGATTATCACAAGTTGTTCTGATGAATATAAACTTGAAAATGCACCTCAAAAATTGCAGAAATCAATTTTATGATAGCCTATTCAAGTTCTGACGTGCCAAAAGAAATAGCTAGACATATAGTCCTACTGGAGACAACAACACATTCAAAAGAGACTTGCAAACGATTTGCAGCGGAATATGTATACTGAGCATTACTTTAGACTCTAAAACTCGTATCATCTGTGAATGAATAGGTTACTGGCAGGTCTTGGAAAAGAGTTGCAACTTAAGGTGAACGTGTGTACTTACAAGCGACCCCAACTCTTGACTACAAGAAAATTATTCTGAATTGGGGTTTCTCACTGGTTTCATTTCATCAGTCTATCGGAGAAGAGCAAACTGAACTTCAAATAACTCAACCTAAGAACTCAACACCTTATTATTGTTCATTCTTATTTCCATACATCTAATAAGTACTCCCTCCATCTGAAATGATCTTCCTACTTTTTTCGTCGTTAACGCGAAAGAACTTTGAGCAATAATTTTAGGTTGATTTGATTATCCGAATGAACATCTAAAAATTGATATTAATAGTATTTATAATGGTGTATCGATAACAAGTTTTAAATTTTCATTAGGATAATTAAATCAACCCAAAATTATTGCTCAAAGTACCTTCGTGTTAAGACAGAAAAAGTAGGAAGATCATTTCGGGACGGAGGGAGTATAACTCAAGGAGTGAACCAACGGCACTTCAGTTTTTAAAATTAGAAAAATGCAGTCTCAGGAGAATGCTTTATAGTACAAGCAAATAAGCATCTTTAAGGCCAACATATATCTTATGATGCAAATAAAGTGTTGTTACCTCCAGTAGGACCGTATGTCTAGATATTTCTTTTAGAAATAGGACTATCTTTTGGGGACAAACATAGATGGAAAGTGGGACTATCTTTTTTGTTTACCATGCTGCAGTTCAAACAATATCATTCAAGCAAGATTCGTCAAATCATGATTTAAAAAAAAAAAAAAAAAAGAGCTCACATTGCCGGTACAAAGTTCTGCCAAGATGCAGCCAAGTGACCAGATGTCAATCTTTCTATCATATGGAAGCCCCAAGATAACCTCTGGTGCACGGTAAGACCTTGACTGAACATAAGAGCAAAGATGATCTGTTTCGAAACAACTACTTCCAAGATCAATTACCTTCACCTCACACCTGCTGTAGCTTTTGACCAAAATATTTTCAGGCTTAAGATCACAGTGTATAAGCCCTAGACCATGCAAGAACTGAAGTGCCTCCAAGCATTGTATAGTTATTGACTGCAAGTATTAATCCATATTAAGTACTGAATCAATACAATACAATACAAGATGCAATCAAGAAAATTGTGAAACAGACCTGTAATCTTGGCATTGTGAAGTAAACCTCTCCTCCAGATTCTCTATTGAATTTGTGGAATTCATATAAATTTGCCTTGAGAAGCTCACAAACAATTAATAAATGTTCCTGAAGAATAAAAAATGGATATTATTAATCCATATAGTCCGTATTGATAACACTGCACTATGTAGTGAATTGAACAAAACAGTGCAGATGCCCGTCTGCTGTCAACGAAGACAAAAAGAGTAAAGCTATGCGCAGGAAAATATATTTTGGAAAAACTTCATCAATATATTTGCATGTCGAAAGTAATGAAGATATAATAGTACATGCTCCTCATCTGAAATGTGCTCATCGGTAAGCTGTTAAAATTTAAATTAGCCACTTACAAATTAGAAACCAATCTGTATCATCAATTCCAATACAGACAAGTATGGTGTTGATTCTTACACAATAACAAAAAATATGATATTAGCAGATAAATATCTATACGGATAGCTTGCTGTTTAGTTGCAATCATATGCCTAACTAGGAAAAATGGGCCTATGCTCAAAAGGCAACAAACAAAAGTTGTACACAAAGGCCTAAGACTCCATTGACAGGAAAGCTGCACAAGTTCTTTTGGGATTAAAAGACCTTCCATCCACTCCACAATAATTGGGCCAATACGATAAACCAATTGCAACCTTTAGTAAGTATGGATGGTTAGTGAAGACCCATGTTATATGTGTATGATGAAACTGGTTGAGTTGGTGTTCATGACAGGATATGGGGTGGCCATCTTGCTCCCACACAGATAAAAAGTTCTAAACTCCTTTTCCGTCCATCCCAAAAAATAAGAGTCGTTTTAAAAGCGGGAATATTTAGTATTTCATGAAGATACCAGCAAGTAATAAACATCTATAATGTGTGTCATTGCACAAAGCAGTGCTTTTTTTGGGACGAAGGGACTCAAATGTTTCAACTAGCTAATTTAAAGAAAATATTATCCTAGTATCAAGCAACCATGATAAGAGGCAAGAATACGGGTCAAGAAAAGTATCACCAACTTTTACAGATTCCATCCCACATTAAAAAAAAAAAAATCCCTTTTAAACACTCCAGCATTTTTATATTTACCCTTGAAAATGATTACTGTCAACAAACATTCCATTAATCTCCTACATTATCTTTTTGACATACGCAGGATTAAAGCTGGAATGGCATATAAGTATTAAGTAAAATTTCAGAAAATGCCGGGACATAGAAACAAAAAGAAAGGTAAAGTATGTTCCTTGTTTGACTCGGCACACAAAATAAGAAAAGGGAATAAAAATGTCTGTCCGTTTTCTAGTGCTAATTTCACCTTTGTCAACCATCATGGTCTAATTTGCACTTGGAATGACAATGTGATCTTTGAGGGTATATAAGCATGTATGCTACTTATAAATAAACTTACTTAAATGTCCTTGAAAAAAAACTATACATTTTGGGAGGAAGGGAGGTAAGTGAAATTACTACATTCACCTGTGTCTACCATCATGGTCAAATTTGCACATGGAATGACATAATGTGATCCTTAAGGGTATACTGTACATGCATGTATGGTACTTAAAAATAAACTTCCTTAATTTTCTTGAAAAACTGCTCATTTTTGGGACAAAAGGAGTAGTATGTGTTCAAATTTCCAATGTTGCCCATGTGAAGGTGGCGTGATTAATTGAATGGATAATCAATCAAGAGGAAATGGTAAAAAGGACAAGCCACAAAAGAATTTTTAAACTGAACACTTATACTGGAAGAAATCAAAAGGGAATAATAGACATTTACTTCAAAAATGAGGGAGTAATATTTAAGTACAGGTTCCAAGATTGCTTGGGATCAGACGCCTAATGTCACGAAATGATGACACTTTATTTTTTAAAATGAGGGAGCAATAAGTTGCTAAAACTATCATGAAACTATCGAGATAAGAAATAGGAGAGTAAAGTCGACAATTTGGCTATTTTAAGGATTTCACCGGAATAAAACAAAAAGATATAGTCTGATACTCCCTTTGTCCCAAAATAAATCCAAAAAATTTCAAATTTGCACTTGATCAAGCGTAAATTTTGGAAAATTTTCGGACATGTATGTGTGTATATAATGGTATACCATAATCAATTGTTAGTTTTGAAGTTTTGAAGTTTTGAAGTTTTGAAGTTTATTCATAATCTCGTTCATGGGAAATTTGAAAGTTTGTAGCATTGTAGTGCATACAATGAATCAATATGCAAAAACATACACTGTAATTCTAAACTTGAATAAAGCATTAATATCCATCATAAGCCCTATGATAATTCATAATTATTTCCATCTTCCTCCAGTTTCATAATCTTTGTTTTCCTTACCAATCCGCATAGTTTTGAAATAAAGATTATGTGACTTTATATATAAATAATATGCATCTAACCACCTTGCATTAAACTAGCTATGATAGAATAAAATAAATGGATAAATAATGCATGAAACCATCTTACAAAAAAGACACAGATAAGGACGTACAATAATTATCAAAAGTGACCACCCTAATATAATATTCCAAGATTCTGCAGTTCAACAAAAATTTGGTGTACAGCAAAGTAAAAGC
Source organism: Adenophora triphylla var. japonica (assembly GCA_022495995.1). NCBI lineage: Eukaryota > Viridiplantae > Streptophyta > Magnoliopsida > Asterales > Campanulaceae > Adenophora > Adenophora triphylla. The sequence continues at coordinate 241,472 of JAFEMH010001562.1, forward strand.
CAATGAAGACATGCCCATAAGCTCAATGTTTTAAGATCAGTGCAGATGGTACAAAATGAACAACCTTTCGGTCCATCTCTATTTCTTTATGATCATTATTTCTTATAGAATAATCATAACTGTAGCGGAAATGCTCTTAAGAAGCTAACTACTTCCTGCACCGAAGTGAAATTTACACATCAACAACTAAATTGAACTCTTCAAAAGCGCCTCTACATGGTCTCTACGTGACCCTGACCTTGTTTGCTTGCTAGTAAAGAAAAATATGTGCAAAGACTAAGACAAGTAAGAAGCAGTAATATTATGCAACAAAGGGATAAAGGAAATAGCATGTCAACTCATAAATCTACTTACACGATAGTAAAAATAGTCGTACAATCTGAGAAGATGATAATTGTCACCAGGATCATGCTTGTTGACAAACTTCAGAAGTTTTATCTCATCAAGACTCTGGTCAAAGAAGTCTTTGTTATTCTTGATGATCTTCACACAGACATCCATGCCAGTATGAAGGTCATGTGCTTGAATAGCTTTACTAAATGCAGCTGATCCGAGATACTCAGTAACATGATATCGACCAGCAATGACTGAATTCAGAACAACATGGAAATTCTTATCCTCCTCAAAGCCAGTTCTGTGCAACAGACAGAAGTTCAGTTAACATATGTAAAAAATCAGTGTCAGTGGAGAAAAAAATAGATATGAATGAAACAGTGGTTGTCAAGCTTTGGTTATAAGCTGGAGGCACTAAAATCTAGAAGGTTGAATTTCTTACAGATTCATCTATAATGGAAAACAAAAGCTATCACTATACAGTAACAAACATAAAATAGTAGCATTAATGAGGCAGAATATATATTCTCTGAAAACGGCCTATCCACATTTTGAATCATCGTACTTTGTTTAAGCTTCGGTTTTAACCACCCTTGAATTTCTTTAACAATTTTAACCATTGTACTCAAAATACGCATTCACTACGCTAAGACCCCCTAACGCCATCCAAAATCATTAACAAAAGTTAACAAAACCTAACAATAGTTAACAAAAGTTTAGCAAAAATTATAACAAAAGTTAACAAACTCATCTTTCTTCCTCCCCTCATGGAGCTTCCTGCTTCCTCTTCTTTCCCGAACTTCCTCCCCCTCATTCCCCCTCCCAAACACAAACCTCATCGCACTAGCTCCCCACATCACTAAATTTGAAACCCAAAAAGATCCGCAATTCTCAAGAACCCTAAATCCAAACAGTAGTCAGTTTATCTCCAAGAAAAATGCCCAATTTTCATTTCTGTATTTCCTTATTTTTCAGAATTCCTTGTCCAAGATCTCCCCACAACCACCATGGCACCACCTTCATAGATCAAAAATACTGAGATCTGGGTTAAGTGGATGCACGACCAACCTCAAATTACAAAAAAAAATAAAAATAACATGTCTAAACCATATAGCCTGATCTAGAGAGTGGGAGAGGCAGGGGTGGGAGGGAACCACAGGAGGGCATGCTCAAACATGGAGGAAAATGGGAGGCGGATTAAGCATTCTGTGATGGGCAGTCAGATCAACAAGGGGAGGAGGAAGATGGATTTGTTTACACTCATTAACCTTTGTTAATATTTGTTACATTTTGTTAAATTTTGCTAACGATATTGAATGACGTTAGGTGGTCAGGGCATAGTGAATGTGTATTTTGAGTGCAATGGTTGGAACTGCTAAAAAAAACAAGGATAGTTAAAACTGAAGCTTAAGCAAAGTGTGATAGTTCAAAATGTCGATAGGCCAACTTAAAAAAAATAAAAGCCCCATGGGCCTAACTTCAACCCATCTCCGTCAACAAAAAAACATTCTCACAGGCGTTCACCCAGCATCGAAATATTTCAACACGGAAATGGTCATTCTAAAGCACATAACAAATTTATAAAACACAAAATTCAGACTGGAAAAAATCAATTAGCAAATGCTCAAATCTTCTATTCTGGAAAAGCTCCTAGATTATATAGGCGCAACCCATTTTTAGCATTGCCTCAGTGAATCAGTGAATATGAAACAGAAAGCTAGCTAGAACTATTGCGCAGTTATATTACAAGAAGAAACAGCGGGTAGCAGCATAAGTCCATGCTCACCCTCAAGTAAGGATTCAACTCTCAACCGAGCAAGAAAGATGCAGGCTGAAAAGTCTTGTGGCTCAGGTCATATGATGTAACAGGTAGACCATTACATTTGGCCGGTTAACATCATCTTCTAAGGGGATATCTTGACAAAACCCTGGCTTAAAGGAAACGTTGGATACCATTAACTATAATACTTAATGAACTCCTACGTAAAATTTAGCCACGTTTATACTGTTTACAAGTGCAACAAATCACTGAAGACAAAACTAAAGATCTAGAGAACTGTGACCACAGGAATAGATGGTCCTGAACTACTGATAGTTAGTGTAGAGCATGGCATGCCCTCACTCATAGAATTCTGAGAGAAGCAAATATACCTAGCATTCGGTGCCAAAATCCTCCTCGCAATACATTGCTTTGTATGGAAGTTACTTCTGGAATGGATATCGCATATGGAACTTGAAAAGCAAAATTTAGATGGATGAATCGCAATGTTTTATGTATTTATTAAACCGTTTATTTAGTCCAGCTTAAATTTAGATAACACAGACTAATATTTCAGTGGTTAAGACTCAAAAGGGTTCATGCTTACTAAATCAGCTTGAAATATTTATGTACTTAACTCCGGGTGTTATTCTACATCTCCAAAGTACAAAGTTCACCTCTAACCATGCATATATTTTCTAATTATCAATTTGTTTGCATTCTAGTCTGAAAATTCCTGCCACTCAATCTGGAGATGCTGCAAATTAAACAAGATTTCATTAATGTGAGACCCCAAAGGCCATTTAAGGGAGAAACTTCATAGTCTAGAAGTAGATCTTATATTCGAAATACGGGAGTTGCCAAAACAAGACATGCCTGTTTTTCCTGTGAACAATCTTAAGATTGAAGGTCTCAAATTCCTCCTCCTGAGCCTTTATCTGCTTTACTTGCTCTTGGACTGCAGCTGCTTCTTCATCTTCCAGAGATGCCGCGGGATCTTCGTCTCTTGCACCAGCAACTTTTTCATCATCCTCTTTCTTTAGGCGAGCCCTTTCAGCATAACCATAATTAGATAGCGTGGAGGGGCTAGAATTCACAGATCCAACTGCATTTAAGTCGTCTTCATCCCCTGAACTTTTAACTGGTGAAGAATCGCTGCTTTTCCGCCTCCATGAAGTAAGCATCTCATCATTTTCCATCAAAGTATGCACATGATTGTCAGCTCTATCACTTATAACAGCATCGTCCTTGTTTGACCACAAAGATACATCAGAACTAGTCTGGACCACTTGCCCATCTCTTGGAGGGGGAAAAGAAAATCCACCATTAGTTGTAGATTTCATTTGTGTATCTCCAGTCCTAGTATCCATCATGTGCTTATCAGATTCATATTTAGCCATTCTCCTTTTATCTGTCCGGGATCTCTCAACATATTTCTTCTCTGAGTCACGCTGTAAAAGTATGGAACCCCCAATACTTGCATCATGGTCGTGGAAGTACTCCAAGTCCCCCTCACTACTTCCCCAAACCAAGCTTTCCCGCACTTCACTACCGAATTCAGCAGCATCGCTGTTAATCCCAACACCAATTGATCTAACTGAACCATGCTGATCATCATCCATACAAATGTCATCAAGACGGGGCCATCCAGCCTCCTCTAAAACTTTTCCTTCACCAAGCATAATTAATTCATTTGTCTGGGGGACAAATCCCTGCCACATAGGTTCCGCACGCATCAAAGTCATCTCCTCCTCATCCATTAGTTGCCCATCGTACTGAGCAATTAAATCACTTTTATCAGTCCTCCCATACAGTCCCGTTGCTGACAGCCCTACAGGAACATCTGATGGTGTAACGGAATCGACATCTTTGGAATGAAAATATTGCTCACCTGACAAGTACGAGTCTTCCTCAGCAAACGACTGATCGTCATCCTCATCTTTGTTTGGAACTCTTTCTTGCCGGTCCGGACCACTGCCATGCCCTGTTCCCTTTTCATTGTCACTAGGGTAGTCAATTTCATGAGCCAAAAACCATGTCTCGTCTTCAATAGGCTGCCTCATGTAGCCAACATCATCATCGTCATCATATTCATCAGAGTCCCAGTACTCATTCGGATAATCAACAGATTCACTCAACCCATCCCCAATAGTTGCAAACCCAGACACAAGATCAGAAGTGTCCTCTGTGATTCCCTGGCTTACTGAGAGCCAACTGCCTCCAACAGGCCGTTTTGCACCTAAATCACCAGTTCAGTGGATAATAAAATCTTAGCTTGATTTGAACATAAAGGTGCATGGAAAATGAGGCAGAAATTTGGTAATAAAGACTACCACAAATTTCTACAACAAAGTCCCAAAGACACTAAACAAATATGTATTAAATTACAAACATAAGCATGTTCATTTCTTAATTTTTAGGTGGCAATACCAGAAAGGACAGGATGCCCCAGAAAAATATTTGGACCTACGAAAATCAAGTATGGCAGAATAGGTCTAGGCATTCAGTACTAGTGCAGATACGTGATTGCTCAAAAGTTGCTTGAAGGATTACACAGTTGTATATTGATTCATAAACTATGTATATAACTTAGATGGATGAAAGAGACTAATTTTACAAAGATCATATCCTTCCTTTTTTTCATATTACTGAATTTAGTATCATACAAAGCTTCTCCTTGGCTATGATATATCATACGTGCGTTAATCCAGTGAGACCCTCTGGTTTCTCCTTATTCCAGTACCCCCCCTTCTAAGCCCTCTTCTGTCTATGTCAACCGAGAAAATTTTACTGCCTCAAAAGGCTATTGTACGTCAAGTAATAAGAGACTAGCCTGTAGACAAGTATTTTCAACCAACCTTGTTTACCCAAGCAGCCAAATTCCATGCATGCACAAGTTCTAGGCTACTAAGAGTGCCTCAAGATTAACAAATAGCACAATGAGAAAGGTGTCAGGAGGATGTGATTTAAAAGTGATATGAGTAAGGTATGTTTCCACCCTCCACAATTAGTGGTAAAATGCCTTGGTTCCAGTGAACATACAAGAGATTTATGGCACACATTGCACAGGTTATTCTACCAGTAACTTTTGTATTCATAATTTGCGACTGTCATCTTACTGGTTTTTTATTAAGAAGTTTAGTGCAGTCACTTTTTAGGAGTAGTGGGCGAGTGGATAATTATTCTCACAATTGTGTTCGTAATTTTTGGCAGTAATTACTTAGTGTTAGAGCTATATGGCAAACAAAAAGGGCTCCATTTTGAACTCTTCGGCTTTACAATAGTAGCATATTCGTTGTGTAAGTGAGAGACCTGGAATAGTTACTAGATATGTTTCTCCCTCTTCACAAAATGAGCTATAAACGGGGCTATCCAGGCCTCTCCATAATCTATCTTCATCAAACACCACTATCCAACACCTTCACAATTCATTTTCTCGAATAGTTGTCCACGTCATTATTACTGGCTCCATTTTGTAAGTTACATTTATGTGTATCACTTTACAGCATGCTAGGTACCTTAAAGGATCTGACAGCTTTTGACTACTAATTGATGTCTCACGATTTTTACTGGTCAGGCACCAAACATGTACTGTTGGGCCTAAATATTTAGTGAATCACAATTATACATATCAGTTGTGATGCCTTTTTGGTCCCTAGCATTAGTCATCACTACACTGTTCTTGACAGAACTAGCTGAGAATCTCCAAGGAATAAAAAGAATTAAGAAAAAAGATCCAACGAGTTACGGTAAGGATTTCATTTCATATCAGAGGATATCATGTAAATATGCCAGAAATTTTGGTTTGGCTGAAGAGAGAAAGAGAGCAAGAGGAAAATCTGGTATATTCATAGCACATTGGGTTGGCATGATGGTAACAGCACTACTTTCATGTGCTTTTTATATGCACAGGTTCGCTAGTCAACTCCCTTGCTGGTTGTCCATGAGTGTGCGCGGCAAGGTTCAACCATCCAAAGAATGGATCAAAGAACGTCTGCAGTCGATCTTTTCTGATTTGCTAACTGATGCCGAAAGCTAAGCCCACCATTCATGGCCCTTTACCTTACTCATAAAAAATGAAAGAAACTGATCTCCTCGGCTGACTTTGGCTTCAATGAAATGATTCTCTCGGGCTGACCAGATGAATCATCGAAAGCTTAAGAGAAGGTTATCTGGTAGTAATGTCAAGGCTTTAGGAGCATATTCCCTTTGGCATCCTTGATTAATTCAAATGTAAACCATGGTAAATACTAGCAAGGCAGTAACTAGCACAAAATCAATTTAGAATGAAGATTGAAAATTAGAATCAAGTGAACAAGCCAAAGCCTCATGCCATGTAACCAATAGGAGAAAAGGATGAGATGGTATAACGATACTTAATGCTAGATCCTCACTCAAGAATATCCAGATCACCAACCTAGATCCCACGGGGCATTTGTCAGCTACATTCCATGCTTGGTAATAAATCTAGCATAAGTTCATCACCTAAGGATGTAAAGACACCTTGCTTTACTTCTCACCCATGGAACAGGCAAAACAGGGGATCAATCTAGAATCCTTTATATAGCATCCAATCACATTCATTAGCCATTTTTTAACAGGTTTTGGGCAGTGCAGACCCAGATTTTTTTTAAAGGGGGGCAAAATTATCTTCATCAAGTAAAAGGGGTCAAAAAAATGGTACATTTTTTTCTTCACACTAAGGAAGGCAAGTTTTAATAAATTACACTAAAACCCTACATTCTTGAAAACTAGTAAAAAGAACAAATTTAAAATCAAAAGGGGGCAATTGCCCCTTGCTTCGCTTTAGATCCGCCAGTGGTTTTGGGGGCATGTAACCTATTTAGTCTTGGAGTGACTCAATAAACAACTACCGGATTAAGTGTTGATATATACAGTTAAGGTAGTTGTGTGGTAGAATTGTAGAAGGTAAAATCCTCTACAAGTAAAACTTAACATATTAAACCTCCGTGGTACTCTGGATATGGGAATTTAGAGGGTTCTGATAACATCTTAGTCAAAATTGGAACAACGCTTCACTAGTTCCATTATTTCTTTCTCGCTTTTTTCTCTTCACGCGATCTGAACGTCCATTCTAATAGAACTTGATCCAATGTGTGTGTTAATCCAAATTATTTGTAAACCAACAACAGCAGAGAAATTTTGTGGTAAGTCATTACCAGTCCCGTTTTAACTGTATAATTACAGTCAAGAGATATCTTATAGACTGTACTCATGAAACACAATGCAGGACAATGATTCTCAAAAGAGAATATTAACTGACTACTTTTATCCCCAAAGGATAACGGTCCCCACCAAGAGAAGTGAAACTGCTAAGAGATATGGACAGCACTTGAATATGCATAAACTAATATCATTTGTTAGGAAGATAGTCATGAATCAAAACTTTAGATTTAATGCATCTAATGAAAGCGTAAGAAACCAGAGTAGAGGTCAATATTATTGCAGGTAAATAAGTAGAACGCCCATAAAACAGAGGAAGAATATGCGCTCATTATATTAGAGTACCTATTGAAATGGCATTCTAAAGTTGCTAAGTTAAATGCAAATTATGAAATTAGTTTGAGCAAAATGCATGGAAGTGTTTTCATATGTTAGCGAACCTGAAGAATTGATTTCTTGCCCAATAGGAACATCCAGAAATGATCCTATGAGATAGGAACTATCAGAATTGATAATCTTTGATCCATGTCCATCACGCTCAAACTTCTCTTCCCAATTGATGTTCAATGGCTTGTCATCTAACTTCAGTTTAACAGGTGGTAACCTAGGATATTCCTCCTTCTGATTCTCAGATGTTGCTGGAAAACTCAAACCAGTAAAAGCTTTTGGCTCAGAAGTACCCTGAGTTTTTGCAAAGTAAAGAGCTCTTCCGATTTCATCTACCTGCTCTTTGATTGCTGCCCTAACATCATTGATCTCAGCATTTCTTTTTCCATCTTTCTCAACAAAGCCACCAGCACCATCATAGGTCATCAATGCCTCTCCTTTCGAAAATGGGAAAACTGTTTTAATAGAACAATCTTTCCATAGCTCAGATGATGGATTTGAGGGCTCATCACTTCTTGACCACGGGTTATCAGCAAAATCACCTTTTGAGTATGTACCAGAAATCTTGTGTTGAAGGGTAAGTTCTTTGGGCTCGCTAACTTGATCACTGTTTAGCTGCTTTGGTTCCACAGTGGCTTTACTAGTACTTCCAGGCCAAGATGTCCTCCTCTCACTGGAATAACTAGTTTCCTCTCCTGATTTTGTATTTGCTTTACCAGCCTCTGCTAGCTCAGAAGAATGAAGCTTCGACACACCAGAAGACTGACGATACTCAGATAAGTTAGTTGAACTGATTCCCGCGTCATTCTGATAAGGATCAACAGATCCATTGCTTTCATTATACTTCCAAGAATATAAATCAAGCAAAGTATCTTCAGAACTGTTAGAGAAAGTGAAATTCTTATCCCTCGAAACAGGTTCTTGAGCTCTATGCCTTTCTCCGATGGAGGCCGCATTCTTCCATTTAGTCTCAGAACCATTTCTCCCTGTGCCGCACTCTATCTCCTTGACAATAAGCTCCTTCGAAAATTCATCGCTAGTTCGAGAACTCCTACCGGTTTTGCCACCCACATTGGGTTTTGGCCCATTCCCTTCTTCCAGCAAGTTTCCCGGGTCCTTTTCCTTGAGAGTGAGGTTTTCTAGGAATCCATTTAAATCCGGACGGTTATTGAGTTCACTGCGCAATGCAGCCTCAGCTCTAGCAAACTTGTTCCTTTTAAGGAATTCCAATATGACATCAACAGAGCCAGATTCAGCCATAAATGAAACGAAAACAAAAACTTATGCGACAAATGTGGGTGCTATATAGAAAGCTCCAGCAAACCTGAAATTAAATCAAAATCATCAATCGCTTTATCACATTATGACTTCCCACCAAACAAAAACTTCAATTCCTCAGAAAATACATCATGTAATGTACACAACATTTATAAAAAACAAATAAACAAAAACAAAGAGAGGATGGTAAACAACATACAAAATTTCCAGTAACTCAGAAAAGGGTTTTTTGAAGCTAATTTTGGGAAACGAATCAGCATACGCCCAAAACCAACAGCTGGTACACAAGCTGCCAAATTTTCAAACATACAAAATTCAACAAACCCTAGAGTACCCAGTCGGGGAATTTTTAAGATCTGAAAGAACAACACCTAACCTAGAAAGTACCGAGACAGTGTAGAGGTCAAAGAATCAATTGACGAAATCAAGAAACAAGTCTAAGAATAATCAATTAAAAGACTTACAGATCGAAAGATATGGGCACTGTAAATTTGAAAATGAAGAATCCATCGCCATCAGAAGCCGAAAATCATAACCCTCAACGCAATTGATATGACTGTATAGAGATTAGAGAAGTAGCAGAATGTGCACATAGAAAGTGTCTGTGAATTTGATTGTTAATCCTTGAGGCGCTCTTCTGGGTTTTTGGTTTGGTTGCTTTCTTTTGTCTTTCCAGCTTAGGCCTGCAAATTTCAGGCTAGGCAGGATATACATAAATACACGGCCCCTCAATACACTGCCAACGCAATTTACCAAATTACCCATTTATATATAATTTTTTTTTTTTTTCATTTCAAATTCAATCAAACACAGGCTCTTCCTCTCCTCGCTCTCTCTCTCTCTCAGTACACACCACGACGACGAAGAATGGCTCGAGTAAAAATTCCGGCCGTCCCTGCTGGAGCTTCCGCCGCCGCTACCACCACTGCCATCGCCGCCGCCTCCACTTCTACCACCTTGCCCGTGAAGAAGGTAATGCAATTTGAACGTAATTTAAACCTAATTTTACATTCCCAATGTCTAATTTTTGCTTGATTGCTTCAATTGATTTGGACGTCTTTCATGAACTGGTTTCTTCAATTGATTTCGACGTCTTTTTCTTTACATCGTTCATTTTTCTTTCTTTTTATGCATCTCGTGTAATTTTTCTTTCTTTGATATTAACCAAACTGGAGAATGCATCTCGTGTGAGTTCACACGAGATGGATCTCGTGTGAGTTCACACGAGATAAATCTCGTGTAAACTCACACGAGATGCATCTCGTGTGATTTTACACGAGTTGTGCCCAGTTCCACTCTTTTTCTTTACATCGTTCGTATTCAGTTATAAATGCTAAATAGCTAATTTATTGTCTCTTATTTGTTTTTTTGTAGGCACGTGAACGTATGACCGCGTCCAATAGAAAGAGGAAGGCCGAGACGGCACCTAAGGTAGATAAACGCAGCAAAAGGATACATGATAGGACTATCGTGCGTGGGTCTGAGCTTGGGATTGAGCAGGATGTAGGAGATGATCATGATAGGACTTTGCGGCTGAGGGCGAGCGGCTGATCGGGTTTGAGCATGCGATTGAGGAGGATGTAGGAGATGATGAGGCATCTTCGATTCGATGATAGTAGTGAGGAGGATGTAGGAGATGATGATGGATCTTCCGATTCGATGATAGTGGTGAGGGATGAGGAGGCGGAGCAGGAGGGTGGGGATGATGATGATGATGATGATGATGATGATGATGATGATGATGATGATGAGGAGGAGGTACATGATGTTAGACCTTTGAGGCATGGGAGGGGGAGGGGAGGGATGTGGCTAGAGGGCAGGGACAGAGGAGGCAGGGTGCGGGTGGGGAGGAGCCACCATCATGGCAGATTCAGAGTGACCCAGGTGGCGGCCCAGAGAATGTTTCACTTATATACGGCTTTGGTGATCACGAGCTCGAGAGATTTGGAGGGATGCCACTGGTGAGTCAGTGGTGACTTTTCATACGAGGCTACATCCGCAAAAGTAAGATAATCATTTATATGAATTTATTAAAATCTTGAAGTTGTTTGGCACACACTCTAAATATTCCATTAATTATACATCTCGTACTTTTCTCGATCTCGAGTGTTGATTATATTTTTGTTTGGAATAAACAGTTCAAGCGTGATGATCCGGAGGTTACCGATAGAGCCTGGCCGACCCTCGTTGATGCATCGGGCATCCAGGCACGATGCCACCATTCAGAGGCCTAATCATGCGGCGATGACGGCATTTTGGAACGGTGGTCTCCCGAGACTAACTCGTTCCACATGCCGCGGGGAGATGACCATTACGTTACACGACGTATTTCATATCCCGGGTATGTTGTTATATATTATCAATTTCAAGACTATACTATCTACATTCATCTCTTGTACTAAAATGTGTTATTTCATCTTCAATTTACGGTATCGGTGTAGAGTGCACCTATTCGATATCCGGATCCAAGTGCACGACCTATCCCAAGATCACTAGACACCTCGTTTTGGGAGGCACCGGTACTTATTGAAGGATGTCCGGCGTCTCTTTTCTTCCCGTATACGCCACATGACCGATGCCCAGAGCTTCACAGATATCCCGCACCTCTTGGGTTCCACGATGTTCGTGGACAAGAGTCGGATAAGGTGCCCTCACCCTACCTTTCTATGCATGGATCTTGAGAGACTCCCACTCTCTCCTGGGGATCACTACATTGGCATATTTATACCGAGAGTTGGGGAAGGCGTCCAGATCCTGGATGCAAGATGGGTGGTGGCGACACCGCTAGAGGTACATCTTACTATACTCATTTTCTTTTTACTCGTCGACTCCCCCTCCGTAATTACATGTTGCATTTGATTAGTATTTAATACTTTTTTACATACATCTCAGGGTGGATATACGAGTACTTCCGGATTCAGCGACTTTCGACCCGCACCGGCAAAGCAGGGCGGCGAGAGCCCGTAGATGGTCACGTGCTTGACATGTGGGAGGATTAGATCATCTAGTGCAGATCGCTCGCACTCTTGACGATGCATATTGATAGGGTGAGTTATTCATATTAAAACTATTTCAAATTGTTACAATCACTCCGTTATTATGTAGACTATGCCTAACAAAGTCTACTCACAGGTTGTTTGGACTCTTTATGGTATCGGAGCGGACTCGATTCTGCCGGTTTCACACTTCAGGGGGGTTATACGCTTTTGTGACATCACCGAGGCGTATATGCCCGATCGTGTTACTGTGCGGTTCGGGTACCAAACAGATCCCTGCACGGCCCCCGTGACTCCCACGAGATGTATTTTGTCAAAGGGTCAGAAGGGATACCAAAAGGAGTATGGTGACGGAGATGATTTTGGGACGGAGTGGGTGGAGTACTACATGCGTGAGTTCGTGCCCGTTCTCCACGGGGCCACCACTAGATACTACATCTTCTCCCGTGGCCCGATGATTATATGGAGTGGTTTCTGGCTAGGAGTCATGTTCGGATATCTAATCCGATACACGATCCTCCCGTTGACATTCCACCTCCCCCACCTCCCCCACCTCCCCCAGTTGATGTTCCACCGCAGCCTGGGGTTGCAGCGATCGCAGATCTCATACTTCCATTAGTGACAGATGCGAGTCTCCCCGAGTACGCCAGAGATATACTTAGACGGGCACACGAGGGTTTAGGTCGTCTCATGTAGGAGGTCGCATTTACGTATCAGTTGACATGGAGTTTTTGCATATTTGTAGTATCGATTATGGAGTTGGATTTATTTTCTGTAGGAAATGGATAGTTGTTGTTGTAATGGTATACTGATTGTATTGTTGTTGTTTATGGAGTTATGGATTTGTAGTACCGAATATGGAGCATGGATTTGTCACGTTGTTTATTTGGTGTTGTTTATTTGGTATCGATGTACGCGAGTATGAAATGGATAGTTGTTGTTGTGTCTGATTGTGTTGTTGCTGTTGTTTATTTGGTGTTGTTGTTTACTTGGTGCTGGTGTTGTTGCTGATGTGTCTCGTATGGATCCACACGAAACACATCTCGTGTAGATCCACACGAGACACATCTCGTTTATTTTGCCAAAAAATGGTATACGCCTACCTCGTTTAATTTTTTTTTAATTTTTTTCTAGATTCTAAATGACATTTAAAGTGTTTTTCATCTACATGAGTTTCCTCAAAATCCAAATGGAGATTGAGTTACAAATATGTGTCATTATTTAGGGTGTTTAGGGTTTTATGTGTTCCCGATCTTGCCAAAAATGGTATACGGCTACCTCGTTTATTTTTTTTAAATTTTTTTCTACATTCTAAATGACATTTAAAATGTTTTTCATCTACATGAGTTTCCTCAAAATCCAAATGGAAATTGAGTTACAAATTTTTGCCATTATTTAGTGGTGTTTAGTGGTTTTTGTGGTCCCGATCTTGCCAAAAATGGTATACGCCTACCTCATTTATTTTTTTTTAATTTTTTTCTAGATTCTAAATGACATTTAAAATGTTTTTCATCTACATGAGTTTCCTCAAAATCCAAATGGAGATTGAGTTACAAATTTTTGCCATTATTTAGGGTTTTTAGGGTTTTCTGTGTCCCGATCTTGCCAAAAATGGTATACGCCTACCTCGTTTATTTTTTTTTAATTTTTTTCTAGATTCTAAATGACATTTAAAATGTTTTTCATCTACATGAGTTTCCTCAAAATCCAAATGAAGATTGAGTTACAAATATTTGCCATTATTTAGGTTTTTAGGGTTTTATGTGTCCCGATCTTGCCAAAAATGGTATACGCCTACCTCGTTTATTTTTTTTTAATTTTTTTCTACATTCTAAATGACATTTAAAATGTTTTTCATCTACATGAGTTTCCTCAAAATCCAAATGGAGATTGAGTTACAAATTTTGCCATTATTTAGTGGTTTTTAGGGTTTTCTCGTGTCCCGATCTTGCCAAAATGGTATACGCCTACCTAGTTTAATTTTTTTAATTTTTTTCTAGATTCTAAATGACATTTAAAATGTTTTTCATCTACATGAGTTTCCTCAAAATCCAAATGGATATTGAGTTACAAATTTTTGCCATTATTTAGGGTGTTTAGGGTTTTCTGTGTCCCGATCTTGCCAAAAATGGTATAAGGCTAGCTCGTTTATTTTTTTTTAATTTTTTTCTAGATTCTAAATGACATTTAAAATGTTTTTCATCTACATGAGTTTCCTCAAAATACAAATGGAGATTGAGTTACAAATTTTTGCCATTATTTAGGGTTTTGTGGTTTTCTCATGTCCCGATCTTGCCAAAATGGTATACGCCTACCTCGTTTAATTTTTTTTTAATTTTTTTCTAGATTCTAAATGACATTTAAAATGTTTTTCATCTACATGAGTTTCCTCAAAATCCAAATGGAGATTGAGTTACAAATATGTGCTATTATTTAGGGTGTTTAGGGTTTTATGTGTCTCGTATGTATCCACACGAGACACATCTCGTGTTGATACACACGATATAAATTTCGTGTATATTTACACGAGATAGATCTCGTGTGGATCCATACGAGATGAGTGAAGAATTAGGCAAAACCCATTACCAAAACATCAACAACCATCATCATAATCAACACGAAACAACCGATTACCAAAACCTGAATATTCAATCAAATGAAAGGGCCCTTATAATGGTGGACGGAGATAAATCTCGTGTAAAATCACACGAGAATCGTCTCGTGTGAGATTACACGAGATAAACTGAAAATAGAGTTCCTTTTATGCTGGACGCATCAATGGCGTCACTAACATTCCCTTTGAAATCATAGCCTCCTTTTCCAACAATCAATGCTACAATTACTTCAAACCCTTTCAACAAAAGTGTCCTCAAATCATCTGCATGGAAAAAATTCAACTAAATCAATCACAAACGCACAGGCAAACAAAGAATCAGATGATTGGGAGTTAGGGTTACCTCGATTCTCACGAAATCGGGTGAAAAGGGGCCGAGGGGCGGGCACGCACTCAAGGCGGATATTAATGCGATGGGAGAGACGAAGTGAGAACCTATCAACCATTGGAGACCTGCTTCGTTGTTGATGATGATATCGTTCGCAGTGTCCATGGTGAACGATTGGAATTTTCCTGCGAGGTGTGTCGTGTGAATATACACGGGATAAAGATCTTGATATTGTGTAGACACACACGAGACGGAAGGGTAAAATTGGAATATTTATTTCCGTGTATTTTTGGTTCTCTGTATTTAGTATTTACCGGCCAGGCATCATCGGGGATATCTATAGTATAAATGGGTAAATACTAAATACATGAAACAAAAATTTCAAACATGTACTTGCCCGTCTCGTGTATACGTACACGAGATGTACTAGCTCATCTCGTGTGAATATGCACGAGATGTCTCGGGTACATATACACGAAATAAATGTCGTGTATATGCATACGAGATGTCTCGTGTAATTTTATACGAGATGAGTGAATACATCTCGTATACGTGTACACAAAATGGTGTCTGAACCTGCATTTTCACAACAGCAACAGCAAAAGCAACTAGAACTGAAATTTGTTTCTCGATATGATAGCACATCTCCACAAAACAGTGGGAGAGACCAATAGACAAATTGTATACGAAATAAAAGTGTTAACAAGGATAAGCATATAATTCAAACATCCAAACATTCATACAAACTTTATAATTCAAAAATCATTACACATATACTATCCCCTACGTAATCTTTCTCTTCTTGCATGGTTATCCTGATCATAGAGTTCATTAAATGCTGCTATCCTATCTCGGTATCGGAGGATCAGTTGACTTGCGCTTGGATCACAGTGTTCCCTCCAAGTGTTCGATGGTGGTGGAATTGGGTAATCATTGCTGACATGCGTGCAAAAGTAATAACAGTTAAATACAACGAATTTAAGTAAGACACTTAAATATTACAAATATAGATGAGACAGTTAAGTATCATACCAATATAAAATGGTTTGTCACTTGTCCCACCACAACTATGTTTATCGGTGGTCCTACTCCTGCTGGTACAGTCACTGGAAGGCATAAGCTGCCGCCGCTAGCCGAGTACGAAATGAATGCCACATTATACCTCGTGGCAATGATGTGCCCAAGATCTGGGAGGTCCATCCAATAAGTATTGTTCGGCGTCGGCCGGACATAGCAAGCAATCCTACGTAAGAGTTCCTTTACATTTATCCAAGTTAGAACTCTTTGATAAAGGTCTTGGCGAGCATGCACCTCATCAGAACGCCTCGAGCGCACTCGAGCCCACATCTCCTCATCTCCGTATATCTGTGCTGCTACGGCTCTATGGCCACAATGTCCATCAGATGCCACATCTGTGATGCCTCCAATAAATGGGATAATGAAAGGTGGAAAAGACGTCAAATACGTAGAGCTGTATATACTAGTGTGATTGGGCTGTCAATTTCCCTCACACGACATGCTTCTCGTGTGAACTCACACGACATGCTTTTCGTCTGAACTCACACGATTTCAGCCATTAAAATCACCTTAAACCCAGTTCATGAAAGACGTCGAAATCAATTGAAGCAATCAAACATGTGCCATTAGACATTGGGAATTTAAGGAATGTAAAATTAGGTTAAAATTAGGTTCAAATCACATTACCTTCTTTACAGGCACGGTGGTAGAAGCAGAGGCGGCGGCGATGGCAGTGGTGGTAGCGGCGGCGGAAGTTGCGGCAGGGACGGCCGAAATTTATACTCGAGCCATGGCGATCGTCGTCGTGTACGTAATGAGAGAGAGAGAGAGCGAGAGAGAGGAAGAGGGAGAGTGTTTTTGAATATGAAATGAAAAAAAAAATTAAGTATATAAATGGGTATTTTGATAATTTACATCGTTTCCTGTATTTTAGGTTCCCTGTATTTAACTATATCCGTATAAATGGGAACGGGTGCTACAGTACAATGAATGAACAGTATCAAGTGCTGAATTTCCCATTTTGCCCTCACTAAGTTGTTTCTTTCCCATTTTGCTCTTTAAAAAAAATTATTAAAAAAAAAAACGTGTCCTCGAACACGGGCTTAATTAAAAAAAAAAACGTGTCCTCGGACACAGGCTTTTACTAGTCTATAGAATAAATGGCAGTGGTCCTTGCTATAGTTGAATGAACAGTACCGAGTGCCAAATTTTCCATTTTGTCCTCACTAAGTTGTTCATTTCCCATTTTGCCTTTAAAAAAAAATTAAATTATAAAAAAAAACGTGTACTCAGACACGGGCTTTTACTAGTAATTAATACTAATAGGAATATTGTAGTAATATTAATTTTTTAAAGATATTACTAGTAATATTTATTGTAACATACTCCCTCTGTCCAACACTAGTGTGGACCATTTTTTTTGACACACAAATTAAAAAAAAGTAGAAGAGAGAAATAGGTGGAGGAGGTGTTTATGAGAATGAAAAATTAAATGGGAGAGCGAATGAGGGGGAGGAATAGTAAATTGATTAGTGATGTGAGTGTAAAAGTAAATTAGGAGAGAGAATGAGTGGGTGAAATAGTAAAGATCTATAGTATAAATGGTAGTGTTCCTTGCTACAGTTGAATGAACAGTATCAAGTGCCAAATTTTCCATTTTGTCCTCACTAAGTTGTCCCTTTCCCATTTGGCCCTTTAAAAAAAAAAAATTTAATTAAAAAAAAAACGTGTCCTCGGACACGGGCTTTTACTAGTAATTAATACTAATAGGAATATTGTAGTAATATTGATTTTTTAAAGATATTACTAGTAATATTTATTGTAACATACTCTCTCCGTCCCACACTAGTGTGAACCATTTTTTTGGCACACAAATTAAGAAAAAGTAGGAGAGAGAAATAGGTGGAGGAGGTGTTTATGAGTATGAAAAATTAAATGGGAGAGCAAATGAGGGGGAAGAATAGTAAATTGATTAGTGTTGTGAGTGTAAAAGTAATGTAGGAGAGAGAATGAGTGAGTGGAATAGTAAATATTTTTTGCCATTTTTGATAGTCCACACTAATTTGAAACGGATCAAAAGGGAAATAAGTTCACACTAAACTGGGACGAAGGGAGTATATTGATTGGTTGGAAAATGAGTTGAGGATGAGTGTTTATTTTTAACTTTGGAAATTATTTTGATATGGTTAATTTTCAAACAATTTTAGTGATAAATATAAATAAGCATGCTTACCTGTCTAGCTTATGTGTTGTATAATGAGAAAATTACGCCATAGTCCCTCAATAATATCTAATCTACATCATAAGACAACCTATTTCTTAATATACTTTCTAATCCTAAAAAATATTTTGTCCTACCATATAATTCCTCACTTAATTTAAATGATATAATTATACCCCCTCCCCTCCCCACCCACCCACCCACCCACCCACCCACCCACCTGTCACAAACACACACACACACTCTCACACACACACTTTCTCTCTCTACTCCCTCTCTCCCGTCACCGCCCCTCCCCTCCACAACTTTCGGTGCCGATCCCTAAACTCCGGCGAATCCCATACTCTCACACACACACACACACTTTCTCTCTCTACTCCCTCTCTCCCGTCACCACCCCTCTGCTTCTCCGGCGATATATTTTTTATGTCATAATGTTCAGCCATCTGCCATTTCTGGCAGATCTAGATCTATCCACATCTGCAAAAAAAACACTCCCCCTCTCTCTATTTTCTCTCTCTACCCTCTCTCCGGTCATTTCTTACTCCGGCGATCTCAGTCTTCCGCAACTCCGGCGACCTCACTCCTCCCAAACTCCGGCGACCTCTCTTCTTTGGGTCAATCCGGTCACCGATGGATCCCTAGCAACTGCTTTGGGATTAAAAATCCACCAGACAAGTATATAATGAAGTCCCTAGCATGAACGGCGCGGTGGAGGTCTGTCGCCCAGAGCCCGGAACTGGAAGCCGTAGTATTTGAGTTCAGGTCAGTCAAAGGTTCGACGGATAAGGTCACTCTCACCGGTTACTGCCCCGTTTCTGAAGAAATTGA
The DNA here is from genome assembly GCA_022495995.1 of Adenophora triphylla var. japonica. Classification (NCBI taxonomy): domain Eukaryota; kingdom Viridiplantae; phylum Streptophyta; class Magnoliopsida; order Asterales; family Campanulaceae; genus Adenophora; species Adenophora triphylla. The sequence goes on from JAFEMH010001562.1 coordinate 260,420, forward strand.
GCCTTGCCGGCGACTGATTCCGATGCTCCTCAATTTTGTGTGGTCTTTTGAATGTCGGAGGGCAAATTTTAATGTAGGGCAAACCTCTCCCCTACTCCACTTCCGGCGAACGTCACCCCCAACTCCGGTGATTCCGGCTACCGATTAGGCTCCGATTGCGGCTAGGGCTCCGGCTGGAAATACGACGTGAATAGCCATTACCGTTGCGGCTGCGATTAGGACTCTGGCTTGGGCTGCGACGTGAATAACTATTCCGTCCGCGGCCGCGACTAGGACTCCCACTTGGGCTGCGACGTGAATGAACAAACGTCTTCTCTGCGGCTGCGATGGTACTCCCACTTTGATTTAACTATCTATCTTGAAGTTGTTCACTGTATGTTGCTCAAAGAAAGTAAGGAGCTCACTGATGTGTTGTGAGTGTAGATGGTTGGGTAGGAGATAGAAAGTGGAGTAAGTGGGTAATGGTTGTGAGTAGAGAGAAGTGGGTCTCATTTCCATTTTAGAAAAGTGTAGATTATTGTGGGACGTCCAAAAGAGATAATTTTGCATATTATCATGGGACGGAGGGAGTATAGCGGATAAATCCTAGGCATAATCTGACAACTTTTGTCAAAAAGTAACTTCTCAATGACTTCACAGTGGCTATTAATTTTCTGTTTGAGAATTCATGTCCTTAGACCAAGTGCAATGGGATGTTGAAAAAAAAATTCAACAGTTGAAAGGCTTCCAATGGCAAGTTGAAAAAAAATTCAACTGTTGAAAATTTTTATTTTGTTGAAAAAATTCAACAAGTGTTGAAAAAAAATTTGGGCCCCGTTTTGCTACGTGTCGCTCTCCCATTGGTCCGGCAAAGGCGCGTGTATCCCACCTCCGGAAGTGGCGCGTTGATCAGCTGATGTTTTGCTTTTTTTTTCTTTTACTTGTCACTCTCTGATTGGACACTGAAATTTTTTTTTTTTAAATCTTTCGAATTTTTCAAAGGCAATTATCTTATATCAAAAAAAAATTTACACCAAAATTCATAATTTTTTTAAATAGAGTCTTATTTCATTTGATTTGGACACAGAAAAAAAACACTTTTTTTTCAATATAAATTTTTCAATTATATTGAAAAATAAGGAATAAAAAATAAAATAAAATAAGTATGAAGTATTTTTTTAATTATAAATGATAATAATAATAATTATTATTATTATCGTTAATAATAATTATTATTATTTTTTAATTAATAATAATTATTATTATTTTACTAATTATAAAAATAAAGAATATAAAATAAAATAAAAGTGGTGGGGTATAGAATGATGAGTTGGAAGGGTGTTGAAAAAATAAGGGTGTTGAAACCATTGTAGGGGTTAAAAATTGAATAGGGTGTTGAATAATTAGGTGGAGGAGAGAGAAGATAATGTGTCATGTTTTAAAGTGTGTTGAAAAAATGGGGTAGTTGAAACTATTGTAAATGGTCTTAAGCAAATAGGTGTTGTTTTCTAGTAAACAAGTCGGGCCTGTTGATGTATTTATGAAGAAGTCTTTTCCATTTGCAATATCATACTTGTTGAGAATATATCTCCGGGCTCTAGTTTTATGAAACTGAAAGATCATACCTGTCAACTTTACTTTTGTCTATGTAATGTAGGCTTAGGTAAGTATATAAGATATTTTTATTGTGTTACTTTCTCTGTATTATTTTCAACTCTGAGTTCTAGCTTTTGATTCTTCAAGAATTTTTCAGATAATTACTCTTCTGCTCTGTTCTATTATGCTATCTGATGAGTGATGAATTCTTATTTGAACTATGGAGGACGGTCTGGCCATGTGGGAAAAGTCTGAATGAGATAACCACAGACAATATGATACCCAAAAATAGGTGTGCTCCCTAGTTTTTGAAGGGTAGAAAAGAAAGGTAGGGAAAGGAATTGTGGTCTTTGATTAGAAAGGAAAAGAAAGGAATGAAAAAAATATAAAATTATATTTATACTCTTAAGAAAATAAAATAATAATTTATATTTTAAGGATAAAAAATTTGAGGTCAAAAAATATATTATAATATTTCATTTTCTGTCAATTTTTTTTTCATGAATGTGTAGGAGGGACTCAAGGGAGGGTAGTACTTATTTTTTTCATGAAGTTGTATTTATTTTTATATTTATTTTGGGATGGAGGTATTACTACTTTCATTGTTGATAATATAAAATAAAAAATGAAAAAGTTCTTACTTGTTTGATCGTCGGAGTAGGTGGTCGTCGGAGTTGATGGTGTTTTTAGTAGTAGTTTAGTTGACAACTGAGACTGATAAGTTAAGTTCTCAGTTGTTTAGCCGCCGTAGTTGGTGGTCGCCGGAGTTGATCGTGTTCTTAGTAGTTTTGTTGACAACTGAGAACTTACTGATAAGTTAAGTTCTCAGTTGTTTGGTCGCCGAAGTTGGTGGTCGCCGGAGTTGATCGTGTTTTTAGTAGTTTAGTTGACAACTGAGAACTTACTGATAAGTTCTCAATTGTTTAGCAGCCGGAGTAGGTGATCGCCGGAGTTGATCGTGTTCTTTTTAGTTTAGTTGACAACTGAGAACTTACTGATAAGTTAAGTTCTCAATTGTTTGGTCGCCAGAGTTGGTGGTCGTTGGGGAGGTCACCGGAGTTGATCGTGTTCTTTGTAGTTTAGTTGACAACCGAGAACTTATTGATAAGTTAAGTTCTCAGTTGTTTGGTCGTCGGAGTTGGTGGTCGCCGGAGTTGATCGTGTTCTTAGTAGTTTAGTTGACAACTGAGAACTTACTGATAAGTTAAGTTCTCAGTTGTTGGTCGCCGTAGTTGGTGGTCGCCGGAGGTAATCGTGTTCTTAGTATTAGTTTAGTTGACAACTGAGAACTTACTGATAAGTTAAGTTCTCAGTTGTTTGGTTGCCGGAGAGGTCGCCGGAGTTGGTGATCATCGGAGTTGATCGTGTTCTTAGTAGTTTAGTTGACAACTGAGAACTTACTAATAAGTTCTCAGTTGTTTGGTTGCCGGAGTTGGTGATCGTTGGAGAGGTCGCCGGAGTTGGTTATCGCCGGAGTTGATCGTGTTCTTAGTTGTTTAGTTGACAACTGAGAACTTACTGATAAGTTAAGTTCTCAGTTGTTTGGTCGCCGGAGTTGATCGTGTTCTTAGTAGTTTAGTTGACAACTGAGAACTTACTGATAAGTTAAGTTCTCAGTTGTTTGGTCGCCGGAGAGGTCGCTGGAGAGGTCGCCGGAGTTGATCGTGTTCTTAGTAGTTTAGTTGACAATTGAGAACTTATTGATAAGTTAAGTTCTCAGTTGTTTGGTCGTCGGATAGGTCGCCGGAGTTGGTGGTCGCCGGAGTTAATTGCGTTCTTAGTAGTTTAGTTGACAACTGAGAACTTACTGATAAGTTAAGTTCTCAGTTGTTTGGTCGCCGGAGAGGTTGCCGAAGTTGGTGGTCGCCGGAGTTAATTGTGTTCTTAGTAGTTTAGTTGACAACTGAGAACTTACTGATAAGTTAAGTTCTCAGTTGTTTGGTCGCCGGAGTTGGTGGTCGCCGGCGATTAAAAAAAAAAGTCGTCGAAAAAGTTGTCGAAAAAAGTTGCCGGGAAAAGTCGCCGGAAAAAGTCACCGGAGTTTGTCGCCGGAGTTGATGGTTGCCGGAAGTGTTGACCGGAGAAGATGGGGAGGGGGTGACCTAAGATGAGGGTGGTTGGAGAGAAATTAAATTGTTAAAGAGAGTGGACTTAGTGAAATGTTAGGAGGGTGAACTTAGTAAAATGTTGGGAGGGTGTAGTTATTAAGCTAGGGACTAAATGGTTAAGCAAATTAGAAATTGTCCTAGAAAGTAGTATTGTTTCTTTAGAGGGATTATTTTGTAAATGCCTCTTGTATAATAATGCAAGTGTATACCGAATATTGATGTGTACTGTTTTTGTTTATGTTAATATTATCAAGTTAGGGATTCGGATAAATTTTATAAAGCCAAATTACATTTAACCTCTAAAATATTCACTAAATCTAATTTTACGTCTTTGTTTGAAAAGTGTGTGAACAGAATAAAAGTAGAGTGATAGGTCCAACGGGTCAAGTCATACGTCCACTCCCTGTATAGGCCCAATAGGCCGGTCTCCATGTCTCGTTGACTGGACGACCAACATATTAGTCAACCAAAGACCCGACCTGATAAGGTCCGCACCTAACTTGGTACGACATACGACTCAATACTTGCAACTCAACCTCGTACATAAAGCTCAAACTCAGGTCGCCCATTAGCAAAGTGGACGACCTCAACTAGGCCGACCCATGTCGCCTCAACATAACCCTAGAATCACAGAACTGATCAAGTATCCCTCGAATCTTGCATGATTTCTAGCCACGTTCCTTATCCGGTCCACCACTATAAATACTTCTCTTATACCACCTTTAGAAGGTAACATCTCTTTATTATTCTAAATCTCTGTCAATAAGGTTATTCACGAAAAAAGTAAATATTTATCTTAACGTCGGAAGGTTTTAGCCTGAGTGTTGACATCCACACCTTATCATGCACCCACCAGTACTAAATGTACGTCAGACTTATTGAAAATGCCTTCTGCACATCCATTTTTAATGCATCCACCAGCATGTGAGTTGCATATGGGGCAAAAAATTGGAAATCACATGAAAAGCAACAGCCAGCCGGTCGGCCACCTCAAGCCAGGCCGGACGGCTACTCCATGCCAGTCGGCCGGCTAGGCGATGGCGGTGGCAGTTTGTTGATTTTCTCACGTTTTTTCTTGGGGATTATGTTGGGTTATCCAAAAATCCTAAACTTATCCCTCAATTAATCATAAAACGTGGACATGATCTCCCACGAGATTAGCTAACCATTGTTTCTCTCCACCTATAAAAAGGACCCATCACCCCCTTTGGAAACAAACAGTGTCTTTTGCAGCCAAAGGTTATAGCAAGCACACTATTTTTGCATATGATTAAGATGCGAAAATTCCCCACTTTCTTTAATGTTACTCTGTCCAAATTAAATCCTTCCTTCCTAAAGTAAAGTCCACTAAATTTCCCCAATTAAAGTAAAGTCCGCTACTAAATTCCATCTCAAAAGACCGTTCTCTTTAAGATTCCGCCCATCGTCATTGAAGAAAACGAAGGAAATCGACGATTAACGAGGTCCCATAGCTATTCTGCAGTATCTAATCGACAAGTAAAGTCAGGTATATCAAACTCTGTTAGCTTTTTCGTTTAAATAAATAGCGAAGCATTTAACAAAACTAAACATTTTTAACACACACACAAAAATTAGAAAATACCAGTCCTAAGAACCGTGCGATAAGGATGACCAAACCGTAACCGGAACCGGACGGGAACCGTTGAATCGGCCCGAAACCAGAACCAGCAAACCCGAAATCGCCATGAACCGTGCACCGGCTGAACCGGATCCGTCGGTTACCCGGTTCGGTTCCGATTTATCCTTTACAAATTACAATATACAATATTTTTTTTACAAATACAAAACATATAACAATTAAATATTATCACCAATTATGTCAACAACAAAAAAAAAAAAACTAAACAAAGTTGTCACAAATATTCAATATTCAAACCACAACATAGACCATTAAACATTAATTGTTCACCTTCAAAATTAATCATAACATATAAAAAATTAAAAAACTAAAAGCTATAGATTACAACTTCAAGTTGAATGGAAATTTGCCAAAGTGAGTGTCACTTTCAACTAATTCAGTTACCTTCAAGTTTCAACTTTGAAACACAATTGCCCGAGAAAGAATATGATCAATTTAAAACACAAAATTGTTCAAATTTAAAGAAAGAAAACTCTTATAAGATATAAGTATATATATATATATATATATATATATATATATATATATATATATATATATATATATATATATATATATATATATATATTATGTATATAAATATCGGTACGTGTTTTGGACAAATTTCAACAATTAAATTTATCTATCAAGGATGTTTGGGTACAAATGAAATATAACTCTCAAAGCAAGATGAACACGAAGACGTAACGAGGAAAACCTTTGAACAATCGTTCGCAGGGAAAAAACCTCGAGAGTCTTTAGGAAAAGCCTACCTTAACCAAAAAGTGTTATTGAATTTAGTAGCCTGTGAGTACAAAGTGCAGTATGAGAGTAGAATAGAGTGTGTGTAACGTGAATACATGTGCGTTCTAGGGGGTTTATATATTTGTATGCATAACTGAAATAACAACTTGAATGCTCTTCCTGATATTTCGCCTAGAATCTTGCCCTCTGTTGATGATGATCAACCGTTATCCTTTTGGTTGATAAATAGAGTTGTTATGGCGCATTTGACTAAGTCTTTGAACGGTCATGAAGGTGGATAATTTATTTATACCTGTGTTCTTGAAAAATAGGAAATATACAACAAATAGTTTCAAGGCATTATTCCAAGACGTAAATCAAGACGTTACCTCAAGGTGGATGACCAAGATGCTGAGTGAAAATTTTAGGGTGAAACAATTGCCCCCAAAATATTGAGGCTTTTCCATGTTGAATACGGAAAGTTTTAATATTTTGTCAAGTGTATCTTCGTATCTTCTAAGGAGATTACGGTTGAGAGGAAGTTGTGGAGTCGTAGTAGAAGTCTATAACCGTTCTTCTCAAATGGCTTTAATAACAGCAGCAAATCTCTTCAAATCCCTTCCATGCTGGTGCGCTCCCCTATATTACGGTAAGATTATACCTAGGAGGCGTGATCCTTTCCAGCATTCACCCTAATCCAAAGTGCAAGTTCTTCCGCATCCCTCCTTGAAAATTGAGTTTTCTTCAATGGGTAACCTAACTGATTTATCCGAAGAGTTCATTCATATCCCATACTAACATATGCTCTATTTGCAGTGACTCGATCCGGCTTCACAGCGAACGATATTGTGGCCAATTATAAAGGTAAGAAGAAGGTGGAAGGGAGTCTGCTTGAAGCGGATGACAAGGTGTAAGTATCCAATTATATTGTTATATTGTTTATTTGCTATTTTCTTTGCTATTTCTTGTCATTAAATGTGATATATTATCATAAAAATCCAATCTTTATCATGTAGGCATCATTCCCCCCTTTTCCCCTAACACATATGATTCATGGAGAATCCATCCCAAGGATGAACAAGGGTCCATAAGTGGCTTGTTCTAGTGAGGATTCATCACATGATGATGTGAAATATCCCCCTTTTACTACATAAAAATGTCATATTTACTATTAAAAACGTCATCTTTACTATTACCATATCATCCCCTTCCCTTGACCTTGCTTCCAAGGATTGTCCTCCTTATAAGGTTCTTAAAGGACATAGGAAAGCCTCAAAGGTCTTCCCTTTATATTCATAGCTTTAGTTCCCATAGTGTTCATTACACTTCTTTTCATAAAAATGCAATCTTTACTTTTCAATGCAACTCCCCCATATCCCTCGTGGTTGGATCACTCTCCAAGGATTGTCTATGTGACCTTTTTAAGGCACGAAAGACATAGTATGAGTATAAAGATCCCATCTTTATACCCCTCCCCTTAGCCCCTTTGGTACTTGAATCATCCCATGGGGTGGATCGGTGTAAAGGTCTCATCTTTACATCGTTTCCTCCATTAAAGATGCTATAGTTGACGTCCCTTTAGAAGCGGAAGAACCTTGGCCCCTACATCTCCGATCATCACTTGAGATGAATAAAATGTCCCTAGTAAGCTCCAATCGTGTCAAGATGTAGGATTGATGGGCAAAAGGCTCTTCCTTTCTAAAGAGTCTCATTCTTGGACTATAAAAAAGGTGTCCCTCTCTCTCGATCACATAAAAACATAGTCTCGAAGAACGTTGGTTTAAAACACACCAAGGCTCTCAAGCCTAATATGGTTGATTATCCCAACGGGAGGGTAAAAAGGTCACTTAATGATGATCATAAGTCCAAGATGAGCACGGGATCAAAATCCCGAACACATCAAATCCAAGGAATCCCGAGCAATAATCAACTCAAATGGTTTATACGCCCGGAAGATAACTTGGCACATTCCATCCTCTTTTCAAATCACACACACACACGAGAGCACAAACATAAGCACAAAAATCGGATCTAGGAAGACTTGCCTTTGGCAAGGATCCTTGGGTGAACGCCAAACGTTCTTCCCAAGGAGTAACTTAACCTCCGGACCCTATTTCTTTTTTTCAAAGTTTTGAGGAAATCAAAATGGCATGGCGACTCCGTTTTTCAATAAACCGGATGTCTTCAAACTGAGGTGAAGCGGTGACCCTATAATCAAAACACGGTTCACATCCGCGATTTTGGCCCCACATTCACAGTTTTGCGACTCCGCTGGGGAGAATGTAAATGTTTCCAAACTTCTTTTTTTCATAAGAAGCCTTGGAAACGTTTACGAGGGTTAGCCTTCCGCCGCGGATCCGATTTTTGTGCTTACGCGTTTTTTCCTTCTTTTTTCATGCATCCTTTGCATTCTTCTTGAGGTTGTGCATACTCTGAAGTAATAAACAGGGAGCATTCTGAAGCTGAAAGGTGCCAAAATGTCCAGGGAAACAGCCTAGAAATGAAAAAATTTGGAACCTGGAAAACTGCTAGATCTAGCCGGACGGCTTGATCTGCCTGGATCATAGCCGGGCGGCTTCTTTTGGCAGTTCCACCAGGACAATTTCTGAGGTTAATCTGGCAGCTTTGGCAGCTTGGGGCTATTCAGTTCCAAGACTGACCGGGCTCCAGAAAATTTACGTGCTTACTTGCTGCATCTTCCCCCGTCCCGAAAAACATTCCTTTAAAACACATTTCTGAAAATCTCTGTTTTAACTCAAAAAGGAATATTTTTAGGAGGCCGCACACTACGTGCACCATATATATCCTGTACACTTTGCATGCACATCCTTTTAACCCAGGATGGTTGTTCAGCTGTAGTCACGGACAGTGTTACGACGCTCCCGGGCGCGCGCGGAATCATCCCAAACTCCCCATGGCAGCCAGTGTCGACCAATGCACTAGTCCGTGTCACACATTTTAAAATCGTGACTTTTTTGGTTGGTTTTTGGTCTAGACCGTGTCATATAGTCTCATTGTATACTCCCGTAAAAGTCAAACCCTAGCCCATGCCGAAAATCAAGATCCTTCGCGCAAGCGGAACTCTGCCGAAATTCCGACAAGGAAAAATTGGCAGAATCTTGACTTCGGCATTGACTTCAACTTTGACTTGCACGGGATATGTACGATTCAAGCCCGAGTCCGTGCCAAAAAATCAAAAGATCTTTCACGCAAGCAAAGCTCTGCCGAAATTCTGCCAAGGAAAATTGGCAAGATCTTGAACCGGCATTGACTTTGACTATGACTTGCACAAAGTATGCAACGATGCTCAATGTGACGCTGTGTCATTCGGATTTTATTGTCCGACCCATGCCTATTATTTTCTTGGACAATGCCAAAGTCAAAACGTCTATCGCGTAAGCGAAACTCTGCCGAAATTTCGTTAAGGCTAAAAGACGAGACTTTCCCAGCATTGCCTTGACTATAATCCGCATCGCTCGTGCGTTAAAAGTTCCTATGATCCGCTAGACCCTAGGACCGTTCTTCTCTCTCGGTCGGTGGGATCCGCGTGCCCTATAGGACCCTCGCCCGGGGTTGTCCACCCTGGGAGGTCGAAATACAGGTGGAAAACAAGGGGTTTATAGACGTAGTGACGGAACCCACTGATCCATGATCTAGAGTAGTTGCGAAAAAGAAGGGCAACCTTTTCCAACCAAATAGAAATAATTAAAAGACACTGTTTTAAGTAAACTTGAACAATTAATGGAATCACAATTGCATGGTCTCATTTCTGGAATCTCTGATCGCGACCTTTCACGGTCCAATCTAAAATCTTTAATCCCGAACTTTCACGGTCAAATCTCCGATCGGACCGGGACCCTCCCGGTCCGATCTTCGATCTCGACCTCTCACGGTCAAATCTCTAATCGAGCCCCTCACGGTCCGATCTCCGCTTTTCAATTTCGACCTCTCACGGTCAAATCTCCAATCGCGACCTTTCACGGTCCGATCTTCGATCTTGACCTTTTCAAGGTCAAATCTCCAATCGAGACCCTCACGGTCCGATCTCCGATTTTCTGTCTTGACCTTTCATGGTCAAATTTTCAATCTCGACCTTTCACGGTCAAATTTCAAATCGCGACCTCCACGGTCCGATCTCCGATCTTCGATTCTGACCTTTCACGGTCAAATTTCCAATCGAGACCCCCACGATCCGATCTCCAATTTTCGATCGTGACCTTTCACGGTCAAATTTCCAATCTCGACCTTTCACGGTCAAATTTCCAATCGCAACCTCCACGGTCCGATCTCCGAACTTCGATCTCGACCTTTCATGGTCAAATCTCCAATCGCGACCTTCACGGTCCAACCTCCGATATCGACCTTTCATGGTCAAATAGGCAATTCCGACCTTCCATGGTCAAATCTTTGATCTCGACCTTTCACGGTCAAATCTCCAATCGAGACCCTCAATGTCCAATTTTCGATCCTGACCTTTCAAGGTCTAATCTTTTCCGATCAATTAGGATTAGGAGAAAATATGTTTTAAGCAAAACTTAAGCAGTACATGCATGTTACTTGAGCCTTCAGTTTAAACACCTACCTCCAAGTCTAAACCTCACCTACCTCCGAGTCTAAACCTCACCTACCTCAGAGTCTAAACCTTGCTTACCCCGAGTCTAAACCTTGCCTACCGGGTCAGCGGCTTTTCGGTGCAAAAATTTCAGGCTCAGATAGTTCGTCAGAATCGTCAGTTTCGTCAGCCCAGAGATTCAGAATGGCAGATTTGACAGGAAACAACACTGGTATGGGTAATCCAGTGACTAGAGAGGAAGAGCTAACCCTAGCCTTGGAAAATAGTCGTAAGGTTCATGAGGAACAACAAGCCATGCTCATCGGTGCTCTCCGCCGTCATGGGGTTCAGGTAACAGTTGAGGCGAATGGTTCTCTGGTCATGGTCAAAGATGAGACTCCAGAAACAATGATTTCAGTCCCTCCATCCTACAACCAATACTCTCCATCCTACAAACAATACCCTCCATCATATAACCAATACCCTCCATCCTACAACCAATATCCTCCTCCTTTGACATATGATCCTCCACCAAGGACTACTGCCCTCCAGTTCCTCCCAGTATCTCATGCCATCAGGGCTCCATCGCCCTCAGCTCCTCAGAATGGATTGGGCTTCATCACACCTGTTTCTCAGTTTCAGCAGTACCTGCTAGTTTATGCTCCAGCTTCACATAATCAGTTTGAGCCATGTGGTTATGTTCTAAGACCCCTATACCCACCTGAATACGATCATGAGTTGCTAAAAGAAAATTCGGATGCCTCAAGTTTTTCGTTGACATCTACCAGACTTAGTGAATTCACCCGTCAGTTTCACCAGTCTGCGGCTGTGGTTCCTCTACTGATAAAAGTCTTGTTGCGAGTTCCAGTAACTCGAGAGTTCCCGTTAACCTTCATGTGTCAATATTGATGGAGCAAGTGAAATGAATGCAAGAAAATCTTGATCTCATGATGAGTACCAGTACTCCCTCGACCCAAGATGTCAAACCAGGCAAAGAAGTGATTCTGCCGTGCAAAATCCAAATGCTCGAAGTGAGAGAATCTGATAGGACAACTTGGTCCAGAACTCGGTTGGCCAATGCCAGTTCTAAGCTTGAGAAAGGCCCGAAGACACAACTAGCCAGTACTACCCCTTTCACTCAATACAACCAGCGCAGCGCTGAATCATCTCAAACAGATCCCAATATCCCTCAAAATCCTCCCAGGTTCACTTCCTTCCATCAATATGCTCAGTCATCAAGTTTCGTCCCCGTGACTTTTTCGACTCATTTCTTCGGACAACTTGTACTTGCTCCAGCTGCTCCATGGCCTCAAATCCCTCCACTTCCACTAGTATCATGGGCACATAACTGATCACTGCCTCGGTCTGCGGTATGGAATTCAGAAGTTAACAGAAAATGGAATGCTCAAGCGTCCTGGCAGTCCAACCAGCGAAGAGTAGCTAGGCTAGGGGTTACCTATCCTTAAGCAAGATTAAAAGATAAAACAGTCTCTCAGTCAACTTTCGTAGGTTCTAGTACTTTCCTCTTTCAATCAAGTCCTCATCGGACATTGTAGTTAATCTTAAATCTTCTATAAAAGAGTCTTTTTCTTTTCTTGCTAGACGAAATTATTTGCACACCTACATTACATTTAATGAAATGGTTTTATTTTATATGATCACTTGTATTGCTCAACAAATAATCACTCGAAATAATTAATGTTCTAATTAATCGGTGTGAGAAAATCAACCAATGCTTTCCCCATACACTTTCCTTACCTCACAAAAGGCCTCCATCAAGCCATACACTTTTCTTACCTCACAAAAGCCTTCATCAAGCCATACGCTTCCCAAATCATGTCCTCACCATCACCTTGACCAAGTCAACGATGGCAGCAACATCAAGGAACAACAAAAGGTCACTCAGCATCGAAAGATTGACCCCATGTCGACAACAACCTAGGAGCTTACCTTCGCCCTCATGTGCATCAAGAAAGTTCAAGCAGGGGTTTGCCTTTGCCCTCATGTGCTTAAAAAAAATCCCAAGTAGGAGCTTCGAAAAAAAAAATGAGGCCAAGGACCCAGCATTGCCAATCAGAAAGCTTGACAGATGGGCAAAATCAAAGCTCGAAGAACAGATGTTGTCGATAACAACGGAGCGGTTAAAGCAAAGGTAGAAGCATATCGTAAGTCCTTAAGCTAGATCCAAATTCTTTCTCTCCCGATAAAAGAAGACTATCAAGAAGCAACAGAATCATTGAAGCAGCCGTCCAAAACGATTGGTCAAGGAATCATTTCAAGGCCCATGCCTCATCATCCAACCATCATCCAACATTCTCATCCGAGCCCTCTCACCAAAGGAACCACAAATATTCAAATCCCATTTCCCAAAGCCAAACACAGTTCAGCCGAACTACAGCGACCTGAGCTCCTCACAATGAGGGGAACGTAGGCAACCAGAAATGGTCCGGTCATAAACATATTCAAATTCCAAAAAATTCGGTCTTATCAATGGCCTCTCTCATAAACACATTCAAATCCCATAAACCCGGTCTCTGACCCCCTCTATACACGGACCTTTCTTTCACACATAGCCAACCTTGATCCGCGACATCGGTTGACTTTCTCCTCATGATTAATCAAAATGTTTGTTCATATCGGGGTTAGTGGTTGAATAACCCGAACACTAATAAAGGGTTTTAAGCAATCTTGTGATCATTGTAAATAAAACAAGTTTTCAGATGTCTTGACAAGTCTTCTTTTTTACATCTTAGGAAAAATAGTGCTAAACAATGATTCTCTGTCAGCAGGGGCTTCCATATACTTTTACCAACCTTTCTACGCTTATACCCTCTCAAAAGATTCAAACCCAAAGCGAGTTCTTGTGCCTACGTCGAATGAGGCCATCAAAATAACATAAAATCGGGATCTATTCCCACCTTTCGAAAAAATATGCCACTGCATGTATATATTTCTAAAATTCTTTTATTTCACATCTTCTTGCGATTGACTGATTGACTGAAGAAAATAAGAAAGTAAGGATAGGTTTTCCCTCTTCTGCTACAATTCGCATTAGGGCTGCCTTGAAACTCTCCAAGGTTGGGGCTTTACCAAGCCATTTCTTTAGACTGGGGCTTCTTTAGTCATTCTTGGGTCCGTATCAGGTTCCTCACTATATCACAAGATGGATCCAGTCTTGGTCAGATTAACCTCAGGATCACTTTTGCGATACCAATCAGATTGAGACTTCTGCTAGGTCATAAGATTGGGGCTTCACCAAGCCACTTCTCCAAAATCTAGACTTCGCCTACCCGGTTCATCAAACCGGGGCTTTGCCAAGCAAAGGGAAGTTTTGTTTGTTGGAAGCCTGCCACGAACAAATTCTTTGGCGTCAGGATCGGGGCTTAATCATGACCTTTAAGTCCAACATCGGAAGTCGAGTCTACAAGACCCCTTCGCACCAACCAGAACGAGAATCTTTTCTTGAAACTAGGATGGGCTTCATAACGTAATGCTTCAACGGATTGGGGCTGCATTAAGTGCATTTTGAGATCAGTCATGGTCAACCAACCAGTTTGTTTCTATAACCAATACATTCGGGCCTTCCCCATGATACTTTGTCAAGTCGGGGGCTTCGCAAGTCATTTGGAGAAGTTTTCGTTCATGGATTCCTTGAGATCGCTTCGAACATGACTCTCTCTTTGGATGACCAGTCAGTTTGGTGCTTCGCCATTCTTTTGGATCAGACCATCAATCAAAGCTCTACCAAGTCATCTCTTCAAGTCGGGACTTTGCCAATGAAAGGATCTTTCCTCGCTTTAACAGAACCTGGGGCTTTGCAGAATTTTTCCCTCAGACCGGGGCTTCGATAAGTCACATCCAACCTTAGAAGAGAGGTTTGGTCACTTTGACATTTGCTTTAGTCTTTGGTTCTAAAAGCCTGTCAGCATCAAGCTTCAAACGCCAGAGTTTGAGAAAGGGACTTTAATCATGACCCGAGGTTTAAACCCGATCTCAGCCCAAGAGGGAATTTTGGTCCACATGATACCTTTTGGCAGCATTGACAACATCTCATCAACAACAGCAGCTCATTCCGCACCCAATGGATACGACCCCACCTGCTCGAAACTTATCTCAAACAGTTCCCAAACACATACATCCAAACACATTTTTTCATAAAACCCCTCTTACATTGTCTTCTCGTAAAAAGAGTCAGCCCGTGGCTCATGTGACATGCACAAAGAAAAATAACCTTAATTGATTACCAAATCGAAATAGGAAATACTTTTGTCCAAAATTTTCCCGTTATCGCCAAATGGGATAACGTTTCCTCCTGAAAGTCCTTCCGTTATCGCCAAATGGGATAACGTTTCCTCCGGGAAATCCTCCGTTATCGCCAAATGGGATAACGTTTCCTCCAGGAAGTCTTTCCGTTATCGCTAAATGGGATAACGTTTCCTCCGGAAAATCCTCCGCTAGCGCCAAATGGGATAACGCTTCCTCCGGGAAGTCCTTCCGGAATCGCCAAATGGGATAACATTTCCTCCGGGAAATCCTCCGTTATCACCAAATGGGATAACGTTTCCTTCGAGAAATCTCCGTTATCGCCAAATGGGATAACGTCTCCTCCGGGAAATCTTCGTTATCACCAAATGGGATAACGTCTCCTCCAGAAGTTTCCGTTATCGCCAAATGGGATCACATCTCCTCCGGGAAACCTCCGTTATCTCCAAATGGGATAACGTCTCCTCCATAAAATTTCCCATTATCTCCAAATGGAATAACGTTTTTTCCCAAAATCATTGTCCGTAGCCCGGAAGGCTTTAAATTACCCGGTTCGGAAGACCGTATAAATTTCCCAAACCATTGTCCGTAGCCCGGAAGGCTTTAAATTACCTGGTCCGTAAGACCGTATAAATTTCCCAAACCATTGTTCGTAGCCCGGAAGGCTTTAAATTACCCGGTCCGGAAAACCGTATAAATTTTCCAAACCATTATACGTAGCCCGGAAGGCTTTAAATTACCCGGTCCGAAAGACCGTATAAATTTCCCAAAATCATTATCCGTAGCCCGGAAGGCTTTAAATTACTCGGTTCGGAAGACCGTATAAATTTCCTAAATCATTATCCGTAGCCCGGAAGGCTTTAAATTACCCGGTCCGGAAGACCCTATAAATTTTCCAAATCATATAAATTTCTCCCAAAAATCTCCGTTATCTCTGTTAGAATTAAATCAAATAAGGTGACAGCCTCCGAATTGTCAAGATTCAACTTTAGCTACCTCTATCTCTGTTCGAAAGAGATAGCGACGTACGCTTTAGTATTCCAAATTTAGCTACCTCTATCTCTGTTCGAAAGAGATAGCGAAGTACGCTTTAGTTTTTCCAAATTTAGCTACCTCTATCTCTGTTCGAAAGAGATAGCGAAGTACGCTTTAGTTTTTCCAAATTTAGCTACCTCTATCTCTGTTCGAAAGAGATAGCGAAGTACGCTTTAGTATTCCAATTTTAGCTACCTCTATCTCTATTAGAAAGAGATAGCGAAGTATGCTTTAGTATTCCAATTTTAGCTACCTCTATCTCTGTTCGAAAGTGATAGCAAAGTACGCTTTAGTATTCCAACTTTTGCTACCTCTATCTCTGTTCGAAAGAGATAGCGAAGTACGCTTTAGTATTCCAACTTTAGCTACCTCTATCTCTGTTCGAAAGAGATAGCGAAGTACGCTTTAGTATTCCAACTTTTGCTACCTCTATCTCTGTTCGAAAGAGATAGCGAAGTACGTTTTAGTATTCCAATTTTAGCTACCTCTATCTCTGTTCGAAAGAGATAGCAAAGTATGCTTTAGTATTCCAACTTTTGCTACCTCTATCTCCGTTTGAAAGAGATAGCAAAGTACACTTTAGTATTCCAATTTTAGCTACCTCTATATCTGTTCGAAAGAGATAGCGAAGTACACTTTAGTATTCCAATTTTAGCTACCTCTATCTCTGTTCGAAAGAGATAGCGAAGTACACTTTAGTATTCCAACTTTTTCTACCTCTATCTCTGTTCGAAAGAGATAGCAAAGTACGCTTTAGCATTCAACTTTAGCTACCTCTATCTCTGTTCGAAAGAGATAGCGAAGTATGCTTTAGTATTCCAATTTTAGCTACCTCTATCTCTATTCGAAAGAGATAGCGAAGTACACTTTAGTATTCCAATTTTAACTACCTCTATCTCTGTTCGAAAGAGATAGCGAAGTACGCTTTAGCATTCAACTTTAGCTACCTCTATCTCTGTTCGAAAGAGATAGTGAAGTATGCTTTAGCATTCAACTTTAGCTACCTCTATCTCTATTCGAAAGAGATAGCGAAGTACACTTTAGCATTCAACTTTAGCTACCTCTATCTCTATTCGAAAGAGATAGCGAAGTACGCTTTAGCATTCAACTTTAGCTACCTCTATCTCTGTTCGAAAGAGATAGCGAAGTACGCTTTAGTTTTTCCAACTTTAGCTACCTCTATCACTGTTCGAAAGAGATAGCGAAGTACACTTTAGCATTCAACTTTAGCTACTTCTATCTCTGTTCGAAAGAGATAGCGAAGTACGCTTTAGTATTCTCAACTTTAGCTACCTCTATCTCCTCGATAGCGAAGTACGCTTTAGTTTTCCAACCTTAGCTACCTCTATCTCCTCAATAGAGACGTAAGCTTTAGTTTCGTATGGTGACAACCTCCATTAATTGTCAAACCAAGTAAGGTGACAACCTCCATTAATTGTCAAATCAAATAAGGTGGCTCCTCCATTAATCGTCAAAATCTCAAGGATCCTAGACATGTAAACTATCTAGTGAGACTTGAACTACGACCAAAGATTGATTCCTCCGGGATACGTAGGTAGCCTTTCATAAAGGTCCAGCCATTCGACCACATTGGTCACCCTTTTCCTTTATCACTCCTTAGTAGTGAAGTAGCCTTTCATAAAGGTCCAGCCATTCGACCACATTGGTCACCCCTTTCATTCATCACTCTTCAGTGGTGCATGAGCCTTTCATAAAGGTCCAGCTATCCGACCACATTGGTCACTCCCTTCATTTGGCATATCCCCAGTAGGATCAACCATTTAACCTCTCAGGTCATTTCCTTTCCACCTTCATAGCAAGGGACCAGTTTCTCTTCACCATTCCCCAGTAGATTTCCGAACTACGATCATGGCTTAATTCCCCCGGGATATGTAGGTAGCCTACTTTAGGTTCAGCCAATTCGTCACATATGACACCTCTTTCCCCAGTGGATTTCCTGAACTACGACCAAGGCTTGATTCCTCCGGGATACGTAGGTAGCCTTCCAAAGGTTCAGCCACTCGACCGCCTTGGTCACCCAATCCGTCTCGGCAGTTTGCCAGATTGGATCATTTTTTATCGACAACCCCACTTGCCCTGCAAGTGACGTTGCTGAGGGGCTTCTGTAAGTATCCAAATCTGGCTCATGCCTTCCGGTTAAGTTTCCCGGCAATTCCCCGAACTTTCCTAAATTCAGGGGCAATTCTGGAACTTTCCCAAACCTTCCAAGGGGGGAAGGACTTGCTAGGA
The DNA here is from genome assembly GCA_022495995.1 of Adenophora triphylla var. japonica. Lineage (NCBI taxonomy): Eukaryota > Viridiplantae > Streptophyta > Magnoliopsida > Asterales > Campanulaceae > Adenophora > Adenophora triphylla. The sequence continues at coordinate 278,586 of JAFEMH010001562.1, forward strand.
ATTAAAATTCCAAGCAGTCCCTCGCTGGAAAGGAGTTTCTAGGCGCCACCTTTCTTGGATCTAGAAGCAGGCTGAGTCACCAAGGGATAATGCCGCACGGCTTCATTAGGAAGCACAAATCAACCTATAAATAGAGGCCTCCTCTACCCATTTTGATAGACAATTTTGAGCACTGTTACTCTGCCAAATTGAATACTCGAATTTCCAGAAACCAAAACTCTCCAAAATCACCTCCCTCCTCCATAAAACTCATCTAAAACCACTCCTACATTAGGAAAACCCCCAAGGGAGATAGAGAAAACCACCATTGGTAATCTCTCCTTCCTTTCTCCTTGAAATATCCTTATTATATTGTTATATTGTTTATTTGCTATTTGGTTTGCTATTTCTTATCATTAAATGTGATATATTGTCATAAAAATCCAATCTTTATCATGTAGGCATCATTCCCCCCTTTTCCCCTAACACATATGAGTCATGGAGAATTCATCCCAAGGATGAACAAGGGTCCACAAGTGGCTTGTTCTAGGGAGGATTCATCACATGATGATGTGAAATATCCCCCTTTTACTACATAAAAATGTCATCTTTACTATTAAAAATGTCATCTTTACTATTACCATATAATAAGCATAGAACATGCAAATGCAAATAAGCACCATCTTATAATCTTACTCCCCCGCCCCTGAACTAATGTTTGAAGTTTATTTTGATGGACATTTTGAAAATGTTCACCCTTTATACAATTTAATGGCATACACTTATAAATAATCTTTTTATTCACTTCTTAAAAATTTAGTTATGTGGGTATAAAATAACTAGTGAAATTTTTTGTTAAAAAAATTTAGAGACAGTGACATTCATTTTGTGACAAAAAATCTCTTGAAAATTGACATTTATTATTTATTTAGGAACAATACTTTTCGTGTGAATGTCGTCCATCATGATTTTATTGTGAATGTCGTCCATCCATGATTTCTTGAGTTAGTTGTTGGGATTATTACCGTTTGATCCACCACCCTAATTTAATCAATTATTAAGGATAAGCATTTTGAGAATTAACTACCTAGTCTAGTGTCACAGACAATATTAACATAGGATCCAATAATCATTTATACTTTACCTAAATGTCCAACATTCATAATCATAAGTCCAAAACCCATTTATACTTTACCTAAATGATATAAGTACCCTCATAGCCCTAAACAAAATCCTCCCCATCCCTTCCCTCACCAGCCATATGCCACACTCCCTCTCTATCTTCTTTCTCTCTACCCTCCCCTCTGTTGGGTTATTCAGTCTAAACCAACATGAAAACGGAGGTGGAGAAGGAGTCTAAACAATGGAGGAATTCGAGTAAAGATATAAATGTTAAAGCAGGAGAAAAAGGAAGCAAATCGGCACAAAGGGTCTAACACGGTCGTGTCAATTAATAAGCACGGTCGTGCCATTGGAGGACATTACTGACACGGTCGTGCACAATATAAAGCACGGTCGTTCTAAGTCGTTTCTAACCCATATTTGGTTTCATTATTCAAAACGGATTCTTTCTTGGATTACAAGGTTTATGGCTTCTACTACACCTATATAAACATAATTTCGGCCATAATTTGTGGTGATTGACGAAGAGAGCTATGATACACAAAAGAGAGCCACAAATAGTGTCAAGAAGAGGGCGAGGGGGCCTAGGAGATGACATGAGGGGCACTCCTACAACCCTAGCCATGACCAAGTTATGCTTGTTCTTGATAGATGAGAGGAGTTAAATATGAGAGGGTTGTTCATTGAGAGTAGCCATATTTAGATCTTAGTGATTGCATGTGCAAAGTTGTAATAACCATCATATACTCCCTCCGTCCCACTTCACTTGGCACCAAGTGAAGTGGCACGGTAACTAAGGAAAAATAAAAAAATAAACAAACTAGTACAAGTGGACAAAGATTAAGAGATCTTACCACCTCTTAATGATTGAGCAACGACCATTTTTAAAAAAAGAATCAAAAGTAAACAAAAAGGAGGGAAAATTAATTATAGCTGGGTAAATATCCAATTACATAAGCATGACTTCAGCAACATTCAAAATACAAAGTTCCCTCCTAATTTGAATTTCCCACTTACAGTACACCATTACTATTCCTTACAAATACACACAGTAACCAAACACACATAATCAGTCCATCCCCAAACTGGGTTCTTAACCCATTTCAAAAAAAAAAAAAATCAAAATGACAAAAGATATTCCAAGAGAACAAAAAGTCTTGATTGCCCGGTTCTAGCCATTTCTGCCGGTAGGTACGTTTCAAAACACACGAGAGAATTCTTCCAAAATCCAAGGTGGATGAAGCTCAGCGAAGTTTGGAATTAGCGGGAGGTCGGTTTTGATTTTGGAACCTTTGTGAAGAACCGGATGAAGCTTGGACGAAGCTTGATTTGCCTAACAACGAGAGAAGGCAACATTAGATCAACAAAAATCCATTTGATCTTTGAAAAATTGAAAGCTTTACCTTTCAAAAAGAGAACTATATTTAGAAATCTTTCTAAACATTTGGGTGTAAGCAAGAGTACAATTTTTAGATGGAAAAAGAGTGGAGAGATCAGACTCCATAGTAATGCCATTAAACCTTCTTTGGATCGATTTCAACAAAATTTCAAGGCTCAAATTTTGTTTAAGTTCACTCGAGGTATGATGTTAGTACGGATAAACCCATCTTTAAAAGTATGACCCATAATATTCATGTAGACGAAAAGTGGTATAATATGACCATTTGCCTTTGAAAAATTACTACATTATGCACGGAGAAGTTGAACCACATAGGACATGTCAAAGTAAGAGATTCATAACTAAGGTTATGGTTATATGTGTTGTTAGTAGACCCATTTATGCGAGAAAATGGAGAGTTGATATTTGATGGAAAGGTGGGACTATGGCCATTTACAACAAAGGAACCGGCCAAGAGAAGGAGTGTCAACGGAGCTGTGGAACACTTGTAACCAAGCGATGGAATCAATCAACAAGGAAACCACCAAACAAATGATCTTGAACAATGTAAGTCTATGAATTACCATTCTTTTATCTTACCACTGAGATGTCATCACATGGAGTTTTAATACAATTTTTTTAACTTAATTGCGGGTGATCCTGCCATTAAAGTTAAATGGCCACCAACTATTAGCAAAGACATAACCATACAATGGGATAATGCCCCACCACATTTAAATCTAGAAAGCGGACCACGATTTCATAGCTGCAGCAACATCAGATGGGTTCAATATAAAGTTGGTGTTCCAGCCACCAAACTCACCAGACACCAATGTTAATGATCTAGGATGGTTTAGATCAATCCGAGTCACTAAAGAATGATGTCCAAGCAAATAACATTGATGAGTTGGTGGGTCTGGTTATAGATTCCTTCAACAATCTATCAGATTACAAACTTAACAAGGTATTCCTAAGTTTGCAAACATGTTTTGAACAGATCATGATCAAACGTGGAAACAATGATTATAAACTCCAACACATGAAAAAGGATGCTTTATATCGAAGAGGATTACTCCCAAATGAGGCAACAGTGGATAAAAGTTTGGTAAAAGAGTGTTTATTATATCTAATGGAGCGAGGGCATGCTGGAGGACTTGAGGGCATGATGGAAGATTTTCTGTCCTAGAATAGTGGTCATTTGTAGAAGAAGAAAGTGGCCTTTTGTTTATGAAAAATAGTGGCCTTTTGTGTATGAAAAATAGTGGCAGATCCATAAGGAAAAAGTAGCTTTTTGTTATGAAAAATTAGTATCATTTCTTTTACAAATGTGTTTATTTAGAAATCATAGACACTCTAGCAATAACAAGCAACAATTTCAAATCATCATTGTGAACATACAAAATGAGCAGAGAATACAATTTTCCAAATGAAGCTTGATACACAAATGACTCATACAAAGTTTAATTTCCAAAGACCAACGGTACTCTGAATCACCCAATTTTACAGAAAAAGAAGTGAAATTAGAGATACGACCTGATAACGAGTGGAATGCAAGAATTCTCTAACTTCAGGTATAGCGGGATAGTATGGACTATCAAGAGCATCCTTCTTAATCCATCTAGGTAGGAAAATGGCCAACATTCTAAGGGTTGAGAGGTAATCCGAAGCTTTCAATTCAATGGACGGAGCCTTCTCTTCAATAGGGGTAAACTCAGGTGGTTCATACGTCACATATGAGTCAGAAATTTGGGTGAACTGAGTCTCCGACATAAATGAGTCGGAGATTTGGGTGAACTGAGTCTCCGGCACAAATGAGTCGGAGATTTGGGTGAACTGAGTCTCAGGCACGATAGAGTCATCATAGACTTGGTTTGAGTCAAGAAAAATAGCAGGGGGAAAATGGGAATTAGGGCACGAATGTGAATCACCTTGAAGATGGGGAAATGCCGCCACCGTATCATGTACGGGCAACAAATCCATCGAATCGAAGCTTCCATTGCCCAATAATGGCAGATCCATGAGATTCAAACAAGATTCATCATCACTTGGCAAATTAGGGTTTGGATATGAATCGGCATCAAAGGGAGGAAAGACCGACATTGTGCTATCTTTGGGGAACAACAAAACGAAGCTTGATTGTCTTGACAATGGAGGAGAATCCATCTGTAAATTGATTGGGTTTTGATGAATGGCGTATGGGAAGGGTGGGGTGAGGTTGGGTTGAATTAGATGAAGGTTTATGATCTGGTAGGTGAGTAAAAATAAATGGGGTGGGTAAAAAATTAATGGGGTTCTGGTAAAAGAAATTAAATGGGTGGGATTATTGGGTGGGATTTGTTTAAGTTAAATGGATGGTGTTATTTTAATTGTTGTCATTAGGAGGAAAATGGTGGGGTAGGGTTAATATAAAAATATAAAAAACTTTCCATTTTGGGTGGTGCCAAGTGAAGTGGGACGACCCAAAATGGAAATTAGTGCCAAGTGAAGTGGGACGGAGGGAGTATTAATTATAGTGTATATCCTGGCTTGACATCGGCCCCCAGATATAGCCATGTTGGCGAACTGGGTTACTAAATTCTTATGTTATTTCTTTCATATTGCATAGATTCGGAAGATTCTGATGAATAGATGTATGCACAAGCAGATTCAAATGGTTTAGATTGCAGAAATCTATGGTAAGGAGGTTGTAGAAATTAAGTCAGGATCATGGCACGGATTCATGAAATTTGCAGAAATCTATGAGGGATTAGGATATGAAGAGATCTAGATGAATCTAGGTGTTCGTAGGATTGTGGGGCTATCAACTTGGGAGAGAGAAAAATCGCTAGCATAAATTTGCTTAGTGTGAATTTGGTGACGGAGCGGAAGATATGAAAGAAGAAGAGATGAAGATTGTAGTTCTATTAATCTTAGGAGGAGAGCAGTCAGATATTTCATGGGTGTTAGATTCGAATTTATAAGGCAATTCCGAAATAGCAAATCGATGAATAGTTGCAAGAAGAGGAGATATGTGGGTCAGGACACAAAATAGACTATTTTGCAATAGCATGGAGGAGAGTGGTATAGGCCGGTTAACCATGTGAAAAGAGGAGGACTTCTTGAAGAACGATGAAGGAGCGATTGGTAGTAATATCTAGCAAAAAAGGGAGGGTGTTGTACACTACCTACAACAACATCAAAAGAATTTAGGAGGGAGCCACAGGTCAAGTCGAAGGACCCTTTGGAGGAAAAATGTGAGCCATCAACATAAGACATGTTAGGGAGGGAGAATTACAACTCATAGCTGCGCAACAAGGAGAACATGACACAGTACCTAACAGAGAGAAAAGTCGAACCACGAGCAGTCGATGCAAGAGACAAGGGGAGACCATGTTTCATGGAGAGGCATTTCGAGTAAGTGGATTAGGAGGAGAAGTCGAAGACGGACTTGCAAGGAATCATAGAAGTGCTTGATTCAAGGAGAAACAAGAGAAATCCGACACTGAGTGGTTGAAGCGTCGCTTAGTTTCAACTTGCCTTCATACTTGAGTGAAAGCTTGAGTGGGAGCTTAGTGCTCGGTGTTGTCAAGATACAATGAAGAGGATCATTCTCTAGGTGGGAGTTTAACGGGTCAGTTATTATGGTTTATTGGTTCTAGTCTCCAAGTGGAAGATTGTTGGGTTATGGAGTCTAAGCCAAAATGGAAATGGAGGAGGAGAAGGAGTCTAAACAATGGAGAAATTCGAGTCAAGATAAGAATGTTCAAGGAGGATAAAAAGAAAGCAAACCGGCAAAAGGGGTCTGACACGGTCGTATCAGTTAATAAGCACGGTCGTGCCACTAGAGGACTTTACAGTCACGGTCGTGCTAAATATAAATCACGGTCGTGCTAAGTCATTTCCATCTCAGATTTGTTTTTTTTATTCAGAACGGATTCTTTCTTGGAGGACAAGGTTTAGAGTTTCTCCTACACCGATATAAACATAATTTCGGCCATAATTTGTGGTGCTTGACGGATAGAGCTAGGATACACAAGAGAGAGCACAAATAGTATCAAGGAGAGGGCGAGGGGGCCTAAGAGATGCCATTAGGGGCATTCCCACAACCCTAGCCATGACCAAGTTATGTGTGTTCTTGTTAGAGGAGAGAAGATATATATGAGAGGGTTGTTCATTGAGAGTAGGCATGATTAGATTTTAGTGATTTCTTGTGCAAAGTTGTAATAACCATCATATAATGATTATAGTGTATATTATGGCTTGACATCCCCCCAAATGTAGCCATTTGTTGGGGAACTAGGTTACCAAATTCTTGGGTTATTTCTTTCATATTGTTGTTTATTGTTGATTATTCTCCATATGTTAGGACTGATAGTATGGGTTAGGCGGATGTGTGATCCCCCCAAATCCACAACACCCTCCCCCACCTCCGGGCACCCTTCCCCTCCATTACCTCCAACGACCCTTCCCCCATCTCCAGCAAACTCTTTTAGCTCCCTTTCCACCTCTGGCAAACCCTAAAAACACACATGCACTATCTCTCCATCTCCCTCTACCCTCCCCCACCTCCTTCTAACCTTTGACCAGCCAACAACAATCAATGTCCCTATCCCTAGTTGTCACTGCAACCCTCCGTCTTTCACCACCCCAGCCCATACCGGCACCTCCACCCCTACAGATCTATGCCAATTTCCCGTCGATCCCTGATCGTGTCCACACACATCTCCCTCTCTCTCGTCCTCCACCCTCATCATCGTCTTCTCCAGCATTACCCTACATCCGATCTAAAAAATTTAAAAGTCTTTATGCGGTCAACATCACAGAAAGCTACGGCTATTCTTACAACTTTGACTCTCTTAGTTAATCTGTGGTGAAGTCAAATTTTTTTGGAAAGGGGGTCAAGTTTGTTTTAAAAATAAATACTATAATTATTACATCCAGATTTATCATATAAGAGGGTCAAAATTTTAATTAGTGCAAATTTTACTGAAAAATAAGGAAGTCAAAATGAATAAAATTACTAATTTTAGTGATAAAATGTCATTTTCTTAAAATTTGAAGGTGCAAAAATTGACATTTTTCAAACTAGAAGGGGAAGTGACCCCCTTTGCTTTAACCTGACTTCGCTAGTGGTCTGATCTAAAGTTTACAAAGCTGGTTCAGTTGCTCTTGTTGTCATTTGTGTTGTATTTAGGGTAGAAAAATCACCATCCTGGCGTTACATCTTGAGCTTACAACTTGATGTTACATCTTGAGCTTACAACTTGACGTTACATCTTGAGCATACAACTAGACGTTACATCTTGAGTTTACAACTTGATAGTACAACTTGACTAAAATCACGTTATGCAGAGCCATTACTTCGAACCTATTTTTCAGGAACCGTTATGAAAAACGTAAGAAACTCCAAGACCAAGTCAAATACCCCAAGACCTATCTACAATGCACGTGAAATAACTCTCAACAACTATCACGATCAACATTAACCTCCTAGCCACAATTCTAGGCGCAGGCTTAGGGATAACTTTGATTCGTTATTTTCATTATTTTTTCAGCATTTAATCAAAGGTGAAACACATGTAAACACACACACTCGCAAGGCAATACTCTCTGTACTCATACATACGCTCCTACCATCACCTTCAATACAATATCACCGTTCCGAGATTTTATGCCGGCGAACAAGTTGTTCAAGGGCTTTCCTCGTTAAAATACTTTGTCTATTAATTCTTGAATCTTGAAGTGTTATATTCCATTGTGCCCAATCTCTTTCCTTGAAGTTGAATTGCATAAATTTGACCAAAATAGTTTGATGTCGTCTGTGGGAACTTTGGTCTTTTAATTGTTGAAAAGATTCAAGATGTCTACCAGAATGTCTTCTGCAATGACTTTAGTCAGAGTAGGTTCGCGGGTTGAGTCAATCCCTATCACCTCTGGGGTGCAAGCTTCGTCCCAAGTCTAAGGAGGAGCATCAACTGGAGCTGCGCAGGAAATCCCATTGGATATCGCCTCTAACTTGGCCAGCATGATGGGCGAGCTGAGGCGAAAAATAATGCTACAGACTGATACCTCCATAATGTTGATGAATAATGTCTCCAGGATGCAACGTGAAATCTCTATTCTCCAGGCTGGTTCGTCTGCAACACGTCCGAATGCATCACCTAGTGTTTTTCAGGCTGTGAATCCTAACACAGGGTCCAACATGTTCTCTCCATTCCAACCAAGGAGACTCGGCTTTGATGGGGGCACATGGGTGATGAATGATAATTTGGGGTTCATACCAATGACCAATGCAGTTACAGATAGTGTAGTCGCCAATCCTGAAACTATCCAGACAACCTCAGCAGCATTTGTGACTCCTACTCTGACCAACAGGGAGTGTTAACCCACATTTTGATTTTGATGCTTATTATGCTACTACTAACCATGATGCAGGAAACTCGGTGTCCAGGCAGTTGCAGGAGTTGAGAGAAATGCTGATGGATGTACCTGGAGTAACGCTGCCATACCACTAGGCTTCTCTAACATGTTATAATGAGTCGCGCTTTGCCCCAGCTATTGCCAACATGGTGATACCAAAGAAATTCACTGTTCCTCACATGAAGCAATATGATGGAACAACCAATCCATTGGAGCACATTGCCTTGTACCAAGAGAAGATGGATGTGATTCACATTACATTACAGTTTAATGAAGCTTGTCTTTACAGGGGCTTTAGTTCCACCTTGACGGGTGCATCCTTGAGATGGCTCATCAACCAACCTCTATGCTCTATTAGATCTTATGCTCAACTTATTAATTTGTTTACTAACCAGTTTTCTTGTAATAGGGTCTTTGAAACTACCAGTGATCTATACAGGATAGTCCAACAACCTGATGAATCTTTGAAAGACTATTTGAGCAGGTTCAACAAGGAAGCTATTGATATCCCCAACATGGATATGTCCATAGAAACGGAAGCCTTCAGGATGGGACTCAAGAAAGATTCTCCTTACTATGAGGAATTGGTGATGACTCCTTGCAAGAAACTGAAGGAAGTCAGAACAAGGGCTATAAAGTTCATCAGGTTGGAAGAGGACAAGTTGATGCAGAAGCTGGAAAGGGGGCATATAGACTATCAACCTTAGATGGCACAAGTATTCCAAGAAGTTGGAATGCAATCAACCTCAAGTTATACTTCATGTAAGTTGTAGCTTGTCCATTCAATTCCGAGAATCAGGTATAATTTACTTTGTTTATTTCAATTATGTTATTGCAATTCGATTTATATTTTTCAAACTCCTACTGACTTAAGCATCGGAGAGGTGTTAGCTAAGCTAACACCCACCCCTAACATGTTTCCATCTTGCAAGGCAACTAAAGGTTTATACTCAAGACGACATGATTAACATGCTCAGTTCAAGTTGCAAAATAGCCCAAGATAACAAGGTGATGTTTTAGCTTGCTGAAAAATCAAGGTTACTAAAACAGTATGCAGTCAATCTTCAAGTTGCCACAAGCTGAGTCAGATTCACACCAAAAAAGTCCAAAGTTACGATCAAGATGTAAAGGTACACACCTTTCTAAGGTTTAAGAATTTTGCATCCTTCTCAAGTTGTTAAGGTTATTTACACCTTCGCCTGGGAGCACGTTTTTCATATTTTAGTTGAGTTGTAGGTAGGCCAATGTGTCATGTACATGTAAATTACCTTCTTGCGCTTAACTAAAATTATGAACTCAAGTTGAAATCACAGGTTGTAACATTAACATGTTACCAAATGAACACAAGAATAAAAGGTCAAGCATCTTTTCATTTCATTCCAAAATTGTAGCTTCAACTTGCTACACATTCCTGTTCTATCAAAATTCCCAAAAAATATTTCTAAATTGTATCATCAACATGTTACAAAATCCAACTGTTTCTTACAACCAAAATACCAAATAGTCTGATCCTATTCACCAAACATCCAAGAGTCTCCACCATGCTATCACAAGGCATGGGGAAACGACAGTACAACATAAACAAAAATCATAAGTTTGGCCACAACTTGGCCCCAACAAACAAGTTCCAAAAGCATGTCCAAACAGATATGTCAAATCCCAAATTACATCCTAAAATTACTAATTGTCTTAGAGGACGCTCCCTTTATTGAAATACCTAAATTAAAACATAAAAACAAATTGTTTTTTTGTACTGACTCCTGCATGCAGAAAAACAAACTCACTGTGCTCGCAGACTTTCTTTCTCTTCCTTTGTGGTAAACAACAACCAGGTTCAAGTTCTTTGTTTAATAGAAAAAGTTTTTTGACGGTTCAAGAATCCCATTATGACTCTGATGCCTAGAGCCTCCCAAACTAACAGACGTCGTCTCATCCTCTGCTCAACTTAATTGTTAGTGGGTGACAGCGGTTAAAGTTGAATTTTCAAAGTTAAATTCTCTTCAAACTTAAAAAACTCAGGGGCAATTGTTTGGGGTAGAAAAATCACCATCCTGATGTTACATCTTGAGCTTACAACTTGACGCTACATCTTGAGCTTACAACCTGACATTACATCTTGAGCGTACAACCTGACGTTACATCTTGAGTTTACAACTTGATAGTACAACTTGACTAAAATCACTTTATGCAGAGCCATTACTTCGAACCTATTTTTCAGGAACCATTATGAAAAACGTAAGAAACTCCAAGACCAAGTCAAAGACCGCAAGACCTATCTACAACGCACGTGCAATAACTCTCAACAACTATCAGGATCAACATTAACCTCCTAGCCACAATTCTAGGCGCAGGCTTAGGGATAGCTTTGATCCGTTATTTTCATTATATTTTCAGTATTTAATCAAAGGTGAAACACATGTAAACACACACACTCGCAAGGCAATACTCTCTGTACTCATATATACGTTCCTACCATCACCTTCAATACAATATCACCGTTTTGAGGTTTTATGCCGGCGAACAAGTTGTTCAAGGGCTTTCCTCATTAAAATACATTTTCTATTAATTCTTGAATCTTGAAGTGTTATATTCCATTGTGCCCAATCTCTTTCCTTGAAGTTGAATTGCATAAATTTGACCAAAACATGTTGTAGCTTTTGTTATTTTCTAGTTATGCCACAACCATCCAATTTTCTCTATCATCATAGTTAGGTTTGATGATCTGTAACAACTTTTGTGCGAAATTCCTCCAGATCAGAAATGGGTAAATGCATAAATATACCCCTTAAATATTATCATAATTATGCTAAATAATAATTAAAAATATTAATTTTAATAATAGAAATATTTTTTCCAAGGTGAAAAAAGGCTAGTGACTAACATGTGAAAAGATCAATAAGTGAGGGACCTATTTTTGAATAAGTTCAACCCCTTAATTCACAGTTTACCCGTTCAACGTCGTTTTAATTCAGTTAGATCCCAAAATCGTTATATTTTGGACGAAATTTTAACGAATGACAATTATACTCTCATTTTACATGAGTTTAGGGGCAAGGACGCCAATTATCGACGTTAGGGGCATATCTGTATCCAAATCCTAAGGGCATATTTATGTATTTACCCGATCTTAAAATGTTGAAGTTAGAGACTCTTTATTGTTGATTGTCTGGTTCTACATTCCTTTTGTCTAGCGAGAGGATTCTAGTTTTATATTTTAAAGGAGAGGTGATTTTTGGAAAAAATAAAAACTAAGTGAGTTCATTTTAGTTGATTTTTGACAAATAACAAATATAAGTGGGACTATTCTCCGGATATATAAATATATATATGATACAGGGGCGAGAGCGACTGCGCTCATGGGGAGAGCGGCCGCGCTGAAGATCAGGAGTACCAGGCGTGAAGGCTCGGCATATGAGGGCGACCGCGCTCATGGGGAGAGCGGCCGCGCTGAAGACGAGGAGGAACAGGCTTGAGCCTCAGCAGAGGTGCGCGACCGCGCTGGGCCTAAGGGCGGCCGCGCTCGTGACGGGAAGAAGACGACTGATTGTGTTTTAATTTCGGAAAACTCTTTAATTTTGGTAGTTTATTGTTTTTGGGAACTATTTTATTTGCTGCCTAGGTAGGAGTATAAATACTTAGTCTTTTAATTTTGGTAAACAACTTATTCATTATTGATTTTCAATTCAAAGAGATTTCTCTTTAATTTTCTGGTGGATTCCAGATTTGTGTTCTTGAGGATTCATTGCTTGTGAATTCTTGTGTTTAGTGCGCTAAACATGAATCGTATTGCTTCCGTGCTGCGTCAGTTGGTATCAGAGCAGGCCATATCCTGTCTTTTCACCATACTGAGGGATTATGGGAGATCAGGCTACCAAGGCTGATATTGAGGGGATTACTAACGCCATTGCTGCGTTGACGACACAGATCGCCGCGTTGGTTGCTGCTCAACGGGATCGGAATGATAATCGAAACCCTAGGGGTGAAGGAGACAGGGAAGAACCCGTTCGACGTCCTCAGAGGGCTGAAAATCGGGAAGAAGATGGGTCCAGTTCGGAGGAAGAAGTCGTGGAGGATGATGGAGAACAAGGTAACCATCAAAATCGCCATGATTATAGAATTAAGGCTGAAATCCCTTATTTTTATGGAACTATGGGTATAGAGGATTTTCTAGACTGGCAGACTAATGTCGATCGCTTCTTTGAGGTCATGGAAGTACCTGCTAAAAACAAGTAAAGATGGTAGCGATTCGTTTGAAGAGTACTGCTGCAGTTTGGTGGGATAAGGCGGTAGTACGAGAGACGACGACAAGGGAAGGAGCCGCTAGGACTTGGAGGCGGATGAAGCAGTTGATCTCCGGAAGGTTTTTGCCTGCAGATTACGAGCAGATTTTGTATAAGTTATATCTGAATTGTATTCAAGGCAAGAGGACGGTTGATGAGTATACTACTGAGTTTCAGAGGTACACTGCAAGGGTGGAGATTGATGAGTCTGAGGAGCAGAAGGTTGCACGCTACATCAATGGTCTGAAGGGCTCAATTCAAGACAAGATGGGTTTGCATCAAGTACGGAATTTGACAGATGCTTCTACTCTGACCTTGAAAGCGGAGCTTATGGAGAAGTCGAGTACAAAGGTCTTTAATGCTCCTTTTCGCAAATGGAGTCCACAAGGCGGTGCTGATGAAGGGAGTAACAAGGAGAAGGGGGTGACTAGTAGCTCTGCAGGGAACAGTTCAGCGGGGAACAGTGCGACAGGGAACCGTGCAGCAGCAAGCAACCAGACAGGGGGCAAGGCGCCGGTGCAGAAAACAGCAAACCCGTATGCCAAACCGACGGGAGATAAGTGTTTTCGATGTCAAGGGTATGGGCATAGGTCCAACGTTTGCCCCAGTAGGAAGACTGCTGCATTCTTAGAGGAGGAAGATGAAGTAGAGGAGGAGGATGATGAGTATGCCGGAGCCGAGTTCGCAGAGGAGGAATCCGGAGAACATGTGGGTTTTGTTCTTCAACAGATGTTGCTATCTTCCAAGGACGAGGGGC